>PVHT020000059.1:7838599-7855683 GCA_004024745.2 Catagonus wagneri
AGGTATGGGGTTGCTTCTATCGCGTAATCGCCCCTCCTACCTCTTGATGTGGTCTCCGCTGTGTCTTCTGGAGCAGAGTATCTTTTTTGGAAGTTTACAGTCCATTTGGTTGAAGGTTGCTCGGCATTTGGCTGTATTTTTGCTGTTTTTCGGGAGAGAAGTTGAGCTCCAGTCCTTCTATTCCGCCATCTTAATCCCTTTATTTATTTATTTTTAACACCCAAGGCACATGGAAGTTCCTGTGCCAGGGATCAAAGCTGTGCCACAGCAGCAACCTGAGTCACTGCAGTGACAGCATCCTTAACTTGCTACGCCACAAAGAGAACTCGCTAATTTTTAAAAAGGGAACAAAAAATGCAAAAAGCTTTTCTCTGGAAATACCCTATTAAAAAAAAATAAAACTACTCTTTGCCAAATTAAATTTTAAGGATGTTGAAGGTAGTGAAATCAAGTTTCATGCTCACTTGCCTACCTTAGGTAATTAGCAAAGCGGGTCTTTAAGACAGAATTGATAGTTTAGGAAAACTGAAGAAGAATAAAAAGTTTAGGAAAAAAGAAATTTAACAGCCTTGGGGAAAACATAACTGGAAATTGAAAATTCAATCCATATTACGTTTGGAGCTACTGAATGTGATTTGACTCTATGGAAGAGTGGCCTGGTAAATCCCTCCAACCACCGTCCATCTTAAAACATGGCACTGAAAGCAACGCTTGTCACTTAGGTTAGTATTTCAGTGTGGCTTTCAAAATAATATACTGTCCATTTTTTAATAACATTTAACATGTTCCTCTCCCTTTGACTGAGCACTTATAGCAAAATTATTAGTGCTTATGGCTTACTGCAGACAGTATTTATGCTGTTTCCAGAAGCCACTTTTATCTGTTGGGAAAAAAAAAATCCCACTGTAGGATTTCCAACCTTTTAGGCTCATGTCTGACTCTATTAGCTCCTAAAGAGAAGAACCATAAATAATCTTCCCATTTTACATTCTATGCTTTTAGCTAAAGCATTAATCACTGAGGTTTTTTTCTTTTGCCTCATGAGAAAAACCAGTCTTACAGTTTGAAAATTTGGTTTACAAAATATGGTTTTTTAGGGTAGGCAGGAGTGGCGGTCAGGCACAGAAAGAAGAAGGGATCTTTGCTGGGCTTTATGAATAAAAAAACCTTAGGAACAAATGGGCCTTTTTCTTTCCAGCTCCCTAGTAATAAATTTGGGGGAGGGGAGTTATATTAACTCTTTCAGGTCATAAGGGTGCTAGTTATTCATCACAGTAACAATGCACTTGAGCTATCCTGTGGCCCTGAGCAGCTGATGTGACTCCGGAAGAGCTTAGCATTTAAACCTGCTGCACAGGTAATGTCAGAACAACATTAAGGCTGATTAAATGTGTCTCTATGAAATTCATATGCATACAATTTAATTATCATTATCATTGTTTTTCTTGTCATTGAAGTGACAGGTGTTCTTGGGTATATTTTATTCACTAAATAGACATTTCTGTTTTCTCACAAAGTGATCATGGGAGGGCAGTTTTGAGTGCAATTCTTGAATTTTCTCTCTTTTTTTTAAAGGCACTTCATCACCCTTAGGAGTTAGCTTGGCAAGGCTTGATGCTAGTTCTGGTTCTGTCATTAATTCCCTCCATCATTTGCTTATTGACTAGGTTTATGATAGGTCAGTAACTCATTTCTGAGCCTTGAAAATTTCTTGTTTGATTTTACCTACCGACAAAATTTGCCTTTTGATTTTGTTAATGCTTCCATATTATTTCTGATATGACTTAGGTTAGCTCAGACTTTTAAGGAACAATTTCAACTGACTTGGATTAATAGCAGTAGTAATTTACTAAATGGCAGTGTTATTCATCCTTAAATATATATCTGTTCTTAAAATTTCCAATTTCTATAATAGTTGTAAGTGGGAGTAAAATGACTAAACTACCACATACAAATTTTTCCTATGCTTCTCAAAATTGCTTTGAAAAATCAAACAACATATATTTTCTTCCTACTTTTCATGAGTCTTGAGGAACTTTATGACAGTTTTAACTTGGTATCTCTTTTTTTCTTATTCTGTCACCTTTAAGCTTTTGGTCTTTCATCATTTAAATATCTTTGTCCCCAAGAGACTCAACTTAATTTATAAGTAAAGTAAAACACTCCTTCCATGAAGGAGCAGAATGTTTTTGCTTTTCTGATGAACTATATAGACTTTCTCAAATTTCCTCCTTGCCTAGGCTACCTGGGTGTTTAGAACAAAAGGCTGTTCTCAGTTCTTAAACACTTTTTTCTTCTTTTTACTTCTCCCTCATGATTCTGATTTTTCTCTCTTTGTGTTTTAAAGCTTTATTATAGATATCTTTGTTATTTTAATCATTTCAAGAATGTAGGGGGCTAAGATTAAAACCCTAGGTGTTTTTCCTAAATCAGTAGATCAACTAGTGTTTATTAGAGCAAATGGGCTGTTGTAAAATCTGTATCAAATGATCTGAAAAATGATTAGCTTCTCTAGTACTTTGGTAGAAAGTTCCCTGTTATTTTGACATGACAGGGAAGGGGATGGGAAATCCTGAAAAGTTAACATTGCCTGTCAGATTAATGGAATGAGGACTGATAAAGTATAGGAAATACAGAAAGTTACATTTATTAGTTGTCTAAGGCTGCAGATTAATATTGGTGTCCTCTAAAATACTCAACATCACTAATTATTGGAGAAACGAAAATTAAAATTACAATGATGTACCACCTCATACCAGTCAGAATGGCCTTCATTAATAAGTCTACAAAGAGCAAATGTTGGAGAGGGTGTGGAGAAAAGCGAACCCTCCTATGCTGTTGGTGGGAATGTAAATGGTACAACCACTATGGAAAATAGTATAGAGGTTCCTCAGCAAACAAAATGTAGAACTACAGTATCATACAACAATCCCACTCCTGGGCATATATCTGTACAAAACTACAATTCAAAAAGATACATGCATCTGTATGTTCACAGCAGCACTATTCACAATAACCAAGATATGGAAGCAACCTAAATGTCTATTGACAGATGAATGGATTAAGATGTAGTACATATACACAATGTACCACAGCCATACAAAGAGCAAAATAATGCCATTTGCAGCAACGTGGATGCAACTAGAAATTCTCATACTAAATGAAGTAAGTCAGAAAGAGAAATACCATATGATATTACTTATATGTTGGGATCTAAAATATGACACAAATGAATCTATCTACAAAACAGAAATAGACTCACAGACATAGAGAATAGGTTTGTAGTTGCGAAGGGGAATGGAGTGGAATGGTCTGGGAGTTTGGAATTGGTAGATGCAAACTATTACATTTATTATATTTTTTGGTAAAAAAATTTTTTTAGGGCTGTACCTGTGGCACACAAAAATTCCCAGGCTAGGGGTCGAATCAGAGCTGCAGCTGCTGGCCTACGGCACAGCCACAGCAACGTGGAATCTGAGCCGTGTCTGGGACTTACACCACAGTTAACAGCAATGCCAGATCCTTACCCACTGAGCGAGGCCAGGGATCAAACCCGCATCCTCATGGATACTAGCTGGGTTTGTAACACGCTGAGCCACAGCAGGAACTCCCAAACTATTATATTTAGAATGGATAAGCAATGAGGTCCTATTGTATATACAGCCCAGGAAACTATATCCAGTCTCTCGGGATGGACCATGATAGAAGATAATATAAGAAAGGGAAGATATATATATATCTTGCTCAGATAAGGCAAAAAGACACACACACAAAAGAAAGGCTACTTCTTTGCATTTCCATTTCCTTATGAAGGCTCCCACGTCACATAAAACTTGTATTAAATAAATCTGGGGAGTTCCTGTGGTGGCTCAGAAAGTTATGGACCCAACTAGTATCCATGAGAATGAGGGTTTGATCCCTGGCCTCACTCAGTGGGTTAAGGATCCGGCACTGCCGTGAGCTTTGGTGTAGGTCGCAGACACAGCTGGGACCTGCTGTTGCTGTGGCTATGGTGCAGGCTGGCAGCTGCAGCTCTGATTCACCCCTAGACTGGAAACTTCTGTATGCCACATGTGCGGCCCTGAAAAGCAAGCAAGCAAACAAACAAAACTGTACGCTTTTTTTTTTTTTGTCTTTTTGCCTTATCTAGGGCTGCACCCGTGGCATATGGAGGTTCCCAGGCTAGGGGTCTAACAGGAGCTGTAGCTGCTGGCCTTCGCCACAGCCACAGCAACGCGGGATCCGAGCCGCGTCTGCAACCTACACCACAGCTCATGGCAACGCCGGATCCTTAACCCACTCAGCAAGGCCAGGGATCGAACCCACAATCTCATGGTTCTTAGTCGGATTCGTTAATCGCTGAGCCACAACGGGAACTCCCTATGTTTTGCTCTTGTGAATCTGTCTTTTGTCCACTCAATTTACAGAGCTCCAGCCAGAGAACCTGGTTTTTCTTGACCTATACTATCTCTCCAAACATTTTAAACATACCTACTTTAAACTCACTTTTAAACAGTTTTACTAAAACCAGCTCTTGGGTGTAAATGATCACCTTTGTGCTATCTGTTGACTTTTCCTCAGTGGTTTATTTCCTGGTGTGGTGCCTTCCTTCCTTCCCCGCTTCCTTCTTTCCTTCCTCTCTTCCTCCCTTCCTTTCTTTCCTTTTCTTTTTTGGGTAGCTTCAATTCGACGCCTAGCCTGGGAACCTCCATATGCCATGGGTGTGGCCCTAAAAAAAAAAAAAAAAAAAAAAAAAAAAACCAGGGTAAAAAACCCCCTCAAAACTTAAAAAACAAGCATCTTCATGGATACCAGTCGGGTTCATTACCACTGAGCCACAATGCAAACTCCCACCTGGGGAGGTTTCTGATTTTTACGGTAAAAAGTTATCTTCAGCAGGGGTTGTTCTGTTTTCCATGAAAGTCACTCACATGTTAGGTTTTTGGAATGTTCCTACAGAATGGATTTACTTCCCCCCATACTGGGGTCCTGTGAGTTCTACAGTGTCAAACCAGTTTATATGTTAACTTTTCAGCCTTCAGGTCAGTATCATGCAAAGAGTGTGAATTCCAACCTCATTTCTGCACACTGCAAAGCCCTCAGTTTCAGATTTCTCCCTAGTGACTTTTTTTCCATTCATGGTAGCAAGTTTCCTTGCTGCCTCCTCAGATGGGTGGGCCAAGTTTTTTTAGGCTCCATTTCACAAGGTCCAGCCCCCTGTGAGTCCTGGCTTGACCTAGCATCCTATTCTCTGTCCTCACATAGGTATTAATGTCATAAACTCCACCTGTTAAAGGCCTATATTCAATTCTGATTCTCCGTGAACATTTTTACTTCAGCTCCCAATTACTATCCTAAATTTTGCTCCATTTCTAAGAGTTTCACTTCCTGATTTCAAGTTCATTCTGTCTTAACATTAAAAAGAATCACTATAGCATTCCTATGAGGTTGAAGGGGAAGGATTTCTTACACTGGTTCAGTCTTTCAAGTTGACTAGAAAAGCAAATTTATTAATGAGGAAAATAAGGCCTAAAAGTACTTGTCTTGATAGCGAGGACGAATATATTATGAAGCTAAGGCACACATCATGCCATGAATGCTCAGATTCTATGTTTTTAAAATTTTTTTAAATTTAATTTTTATAGTTTTTAGCTATGCCTGCAGCATACAGAAGTTCCTGGGCTAGGGATTGAACCCATGCCACAGCAGTGACAACACTGGATCCTTAACCCACTGAACCACCAAACTCCCTCTAGTTTAAAAAACTAGAATGTCAAACTTTTGGTTGCTAAAGGGGAGGGAGTGGAATGGACAGGGAGTTTGGGGTTAGTAGATGCAAACTATTGCATTTGGAGTGGATAAGCAATAAGATCCTGCTATATAGCACAGGGAACTATATCTAGCCACTTGTGATGGAACATGATGGAGGAAAACGTGAGAAAAAGAATGTGTGTGTGTGTGTGTGTATATATATATATATATATATATATATATATATATACACATATATATATATATGACTGGGTCACTTTGCTGTACAGCAGAAACTGACGGAACAATGTAAATCAATTATAAAAGAAAAAATAAAAACCTAAAAAGAATAGAAAAAAAGAAAATACCCCAAATTAGAATATCTAGGAATTCCCATGGTGGCAAAGTGACAATGAACCTGATTAGTATCCATGAGAATATGCATTCGACCCCTGGCCTTACTCAGTGGGTTAAGAATCCTGCTGTGCTGTAACCTACGGTGTAGGTCACAGACGAGGGGCTTGGATCTGGCATTACTGTGGCTATGGTGTAGGCCTGCAGCTACAGCTCCAATTCGATCCCTAGCTCGGCAACTTTCATACGCTGTGGGTGTGGCCCTTTAAAGACAAAAACAAACAAACAGACAAAAAACAAACAAACAAAACACAAAATAACCAAAAAATCTAGAATATCTGGATTTTGCCTTATATCCTTGGATGTGTGAACTAAAATGATGTCTGCCAAACTGGTAAACAAAGGATGTTGTAGCCATCAAGCCATCACATTACAGCCACCCCGACAGTGAGCCCTGAGGGAACTCAGGATGGAAATAGGATGCCAGCCATCTAGCAGTCAACTGCTGCAGCTGCTCCTTGACAGTGCACCCTGATGAGACCCAGAATGAGAAAGCACAAGATGCTGGTCCCAGATAGTGGTGGTGCATATCAAAGGAATGATTGCAGTGAGCCCAGACTCTAGCATCTTCCCATACATAGAAAAGTGTTAAATCCTGTAATTTGAGATAACTGGTTTTCTTTAATGGACAGTAATCTTTTGATGTTCTGACTACCTGGTCTCTTACTTTTTTTTTGGTCTTTTTGCCTCATCTAGGGCCGCCCCTCTGGCATATGGAGGTTCCCAGGCTAGGGGTCTAATTGGAGCTGTAGCCAATGGCCTACGCCACAGCCACATCAACACGGGATCCAAGCCGCATCTGCAACCTACACTACATACAGCTCACGGCAAGAGAGGATTCTTAACCCACTGAGCAAGGCCAGGGACTGAAGCCGCAACCTCACAGTTCCTAGTTGGATTCGTTAACCACTGAGCCATGACAGGAACTCTGTGACTTTCTGGTCTCTTGCTGCAAAACCCCCTATATTTCTTGACTCCTCCTTGCCTCTTCAAAACAGTCAGTGTAAACTGAGACAAGACGTCCACAGAATGTGTGCTGAATAAAACGGAACTTTCGACTTTAGGTTGTGCATTTTTTTCTGTCAACAGATGATATACAGTGATGCCTTAGGAAATTACTTGCTGAATCTGTTTAATTGGGGTCCGGGATGAGTTGGAGGAGAATCTGGAATAGGTGCCATGATAAGGAATTTTAGTGATCAAAAATCTCTCATAATAATAAGAAAGAATGGATGCAGCAACATCAAACTGACCTAGAGGTTTTAGAAGAAAGCCTGAAAGACCAAAACAGAGTTTGGTGAGATGATCAAACAACCCATTAAGCGATAAGGATGAAACAAAATTTAAGTTCTCTGGGTATGGAGATGGATGTTCCAGATGACTGGTGGGGCAGGAAATCCCCACCACCATGGCAGGCAAGGACTGACAACGTGGAGGCATCTGGCCAGGTAGACCTGGCTCAAGTTAGGATCATCCAAAGCACCAGCAGGTCCCAAAATCTGGCCAGAGATTCTGGGCTTTAGCTGCAGAACCAGCTGGTCTCAAATGGTGACTCGGCCCCACTCCATGCATAAGTGGAGGTATAATCTGAGAAGAAACTCAGACTCATGGTAAAGAAAAATCAAGGGTGCTCCATCTTGAATATTCTTGGTCATGTGTTTTAGGAAGAGCAGAGAAGACTGACTCTTGGAATTGGAACTGGGACTTATTTGAAACAGCTCTTTTTAGTGGAACGAACATATAACTTGGAATTAATCGGGATTTGGTTCTGACTTCAGGTTTTCCACTCTTGATTCTACATATTTGGGCTAATTTGTGTGACCTTCTTGAACCTCATGTATTTCACAGGTGTTTCATTAGCAAAATGGGGATGATGCAGAATTGTTTCTGTGAGAATTAAATAAGGTACCTGGCACTAGTAGACTCTCAATAAATGGTACTACTATTATTTGGATAAATACTTCATAAGAGGTGAATGTCAATATCGAGCCAAATTACGAACATGATGTTCTTAAAGAGATCATGCTTAACCCTCAACCTAAATTAATTCCCCCCTTACATTCTCTCATAAAGCTCTGTATTTTCCCTTTATAGCATTTGCTGCTATCGGTAACTGTGTGTTTATTATTTCTGTGTCTGTTTAACACAGCAATTGCAAACAGGGCTGAATGAGGGAGAATGCATGAAGGCTGGAAAGAAATCCATATGTCCAACCAGGGCAGTTCCTACTTGGATCTGCTAGTTCTAGCTGTTCTTTTGAAGGAACAAGGGGCTCACTGCTACTGGATTTTCCAATTTTCTAAATAACCTAGAACTATGACTTTTTATGGGAAATGTCCTGGCTTTAAAATGTAGGAAAATAATTCAATTTAAAAAAGACATGATGTGGGCCAAATAAAATTCATTTGTGGGTTATAATAGATCTGAAAGCTGCCAGTTTACAGTCTCTGGTTTATATCTGTCTCCATTACTAGAGATATGACTGTGTTATGTTTACTTCCATTTGTGCAATGCCTGGTTCAGGGGGGCACAGGGTAGGCATGAAATAGTTACTGAAAAGAAGAGAAGGAAGGAAGGAGGGAGGGAGAGAGAGAGAAAAAAAGAAAGAAAGAAAGAAAGAAAGGAAAGAAAGATTGCAACTGTTTTTTTTTCTTTCTGTGAAGAGTTCTATTGGAAAAATTGCTGATGTTGAGAATATTAGACAGTCTGAGAAAGTTGACAGATTTCATATTTAGGAGTTCTAAGTTAGTTAATATAAACTGTAAGAAAGAAAAACCATTCCCTGCCTCTCTGTATTATTTTTAGGCAAAAAGGCCAGAATTGTGAATTCTGTTGCTTTTATAACAAAATATTAATAAAGATGAAAATGTTTTGACTGCCTCAGTAGCAAAATTTGCCATATATGAGTATTGTATTGAACAAACTGTTAGCTGCATATTGTCAAACCAATTTTTGTCTACTGGGAAGTAGACTTTAATCTCTGACCTCAAGTTTTATTGTATAAAGAACTCACCAAATACACTGAACTGCGGATTTCCATGGTAGTATGATTTGTGTACTGACTTGAACTCTGGAACTCATTGTAGCTGTCATTTGATGAAAAATAGGAGAAAGGGGGGGGTTTTGGGGATCTTAGATTTCTAGAGCCAGTGGAAGGGGAGAAAACCTCAAATGCTAGATTATTTAGAGACTGTCTAAACTGAAGTGGCTATCTTTGACATATTTGTAAATTTAAGGATTCCTACAGATTTGTCTATGGGGACAGAAAACATGCATCAGTAACTAGAGTGGTCTGCTGGCCAGATTACTGAATTGCAAAATTGAAGGTCAACAAATGTTCCTAATAGATGCTTATTGTGAATTGTGTACCGTGTTAGGCAACATAGCCAAAAAAGTATTAGGAGTAGTGGTGAGGGGGCCATCTCTGTACACAAGGAGTTTACAAGCCTAGCTGTGGAGCCAAGACAAATAATTGAGGAAGGATAAAGGACTCTATGATTAAGGGCTAAGCCATGTGTTAGACTGTTAAGTGTAACAGGAAGTCACAGGGTAAAAATCACAGTTAGCGTCATAGATTAGATATGATATCAGCTAGTGCTTCAAGCAAGTATCATTATGATTCAGAGAAGGAAAGAATATATATTGCTATCTTGATCCTTTCTGATTTTGAAAGTATGTTAATTCTTGTCTTAGGCTTTTCTAAAAAAAAAAACTTACATATTTACAATACTTTTTTCTGTAACTCCCACATTTAACAAGTCCTATGGTTTCTCTATTCAAATTGGGTTTCTTACCAATAATACCCTAGTTGAGGACTTTTCTTTTCTTTTTTTTTTGTCTTTTTACCTTTTCTAGGGCCACACTCATGGCACATGGAGGTTCCCAGGCTAGGGGTCTAATCGGAACTGTAGTTGCCAGCCTACACCACAGCCACAGCAAACCAGGATCCGAGCCGCGTCTGTGACCTACACCACAGCTCATGGCAATGCCGGATCCTTAACCCACTGAGCGAGGCCAGGGATCGAACTCACAATCTCATGGTTCCTAGTTGGATTCGTTAACCACTGAGCCACGATGGGAACTCCATAGTTGAGGACTTTTCAATGTCTTGTACAGATTTTGATTTGACTAAGTTCATTCAGCAAGTGGGAAAACCAAGAATAGGACCAGAGTCCAGTGCTTTGTCTCTGACCCCATATGGTAGGGTCCACCCTCGACAATATTACAACATTCTCTACGGATTGGTTAAACAAGCTATAGCACATCTCTATGATAGAAGACTATGCAGCCATCATAAATTACAATTTTTCCTTACATTTATTGCTGTGAAAGGATCAGACGTGAGCCACGGTTGCCACCTAAGCTGACGCTGCAGCAACATGGGATTTTTTAACCCACTGTGTAGGGGCGTGGATCAAAGTTGCCTCCTGGTACTGCAGAGATGCCACAAATCCCATTGCACCATAGCAGGAATTCTCACAGTATGCTATTAAATAAAAAAAAAGCAGGAGTTCCCATTGTGACTCAGAGGTTAATGAACCTGACTAGTATCCATGAGGATGTGGGTCTGATCCCTGGCCTCACTCAGTGGGTTAAGGGCCCGGCGTTGCTGTCAGCTGTGGTGTAGGTTGCAGATGCGGATCTGGTGTTGCTGTGGCTGTGGCGTAGGCCAGCAGCTACAGCTCTGATTTGACCCCTAGCCTGGGAACCTCCACGTGCCATGAGTGCAGCCCTAAAAAGACAAAAAAAAAAAAAAAAATGCAATTAGTAAATGGGATGCCACCTTGTAAATGCGTATCTTTATGTATATGCTTGCATGGGAAAGGTAGGGAGGTTTTATTTTAAATCATTAAGAGTAGTTATTCTTAGTACAGGGATTTTACAAAATTGAGATATTTTTCTTTATAATTTCTCATTTTTTGACATTGATTATTTATTTGTCACATTACTTTACTTTTTCAGTCACCCCCACGGCACATGGAAGTCCCCAGGCCAGGGACAGAATCCGAGCTGGAACTATGACCTATGTCACAGCTGAAGCAACGCTGGATCCTTAACCCACCGTGCGAGGCTGGGGATTGGACTGGTGCCTCCACAGAGACAAGCTGGATCATTAACTCACTGCACAACAGCGGGAACTCCGATTATTTGTTATTTGTATAACTAAAAAATAATGTTAACATTCCCTCCTTCAGAAACCATGAAAGGCTCCTTATTGCTTACACTAGTAATTAGAAAGATTAAAAACCCTGGCTGCATATTTTAATCACCCGGGTTATTAGGGGGAAAAAAAACATGTAAATCAACTATACGTCAATAAAACTTAAAAAAAAAAGAAAAAGAAAAAATCCAACAGTGCTCAGGTTCCACTTCAGACAAATTACATTAGAACCTCTAAGGGATAGGGTGCTAGTTTTGGCTTTTTTAAAAAATGTATTTTATTGAAGTATAGTTGATTTATAATGTATTAATTTCTGGTGTAAAGCAAAATGACTCAGATATCTACCTGTCTGTCTGTCTGTCTGTCTATCTCTCTATCTGTCTGACACACTACACCACCACTCATAACCCCTCCTTACTTTTTGGGCTATAGTGACTAACATAGTATAGGGTTCACAGTAAGTATCTCTCATATACTTTTTCACATTCTTTTCCATGATGGATTATCATAGGATATTGAATATAATTCCCTGTACTACACAGTAGGCCCTTGTTGTTTATCCCTAGCTTTGGCTTTTTGAAAAGCTTCTTTGGTGGTTCTAATGTGCATCCAGCATTACCTGGAAACACACTAGGACTGTAACATCGCAGGTCCTACCCCAGATCTTCTGAGGTCCACCAGCAAGCTGTGTACAAATCTGCCACAATTTGATAACCAAGGCTATCATCCAGCCTCAACCTCTCTGACCCATTCGATTATTTTCCAACCCACAACTTGCACTCCCACCCCTTGAGTTTGTTGTATGTCTCCTGAGCTTATGTGGCCAGGTCCAGCTCTTCTGCCCTGCTCTTCACACTTTGTGGCAGGCCTGGCTTCTCCCCCTTGGAGCTACCCACATTTTAGCCATCCTTCAAGGCCCAGCTCAGGTCTTCCCACCCCACTGAAGCCTTTCTGCACCTCCGTCATCCTCCCATGACTCTATCTCCCTCTTCTCTAACATTTATTTCTTCAGTAAGTATTTATTTCATTCCTACTATTGGTGAAGCATGAGTAAAATCCAAAAGAATTTTGCGTCTATGTCAGGGTCTCTTTAAAGGGCTTTAACTTGTTTATATATGGATTAGAGGAAAAAAATCACATGTTAAAGGAGATGATATGAAGTGGGTAGGATGTGAAGTAAGGAGATGTGAGAAGGCTGGTCAGAAGAGCTGTGAGGCAGGGGGTTGACCAGACATGGAGCAGGAGGTGATAACTGAAAAAATGAAAGAGGTCTCCCATGTACCACATCTTTTAAACAAACACTTTTTTATTCCTATTTACAAACATATGCTTTATAGCAGAAATTGACTCAACACTTTAAAATCAACTATACCCTAATAAAAATAAATTTAAGAGTTCCCATCGTGGTGTAGCGGAAATGAATCCGACTAGGAACCATGAGGTTGCGGGTTCGATCCCTGGCCTTGCTCAGTGGGTTAAGGATCCGGCATTCACTGTAGTGAAGGTTGCAGACGCGTCTCGGATCCTGCGTTGCTGTGGCTGTGGCGAAGGCCGGCAGCTACAGTTCCTGTTAGACCCCTAGCCTGGGAACCTCCATATGCTGCGGGTGCGGCCATAAAAGGACAAAAAGACAAAACAATAAATTTAATTAATAAAAAAGTAAGGGGTTTATCATGCAAAATTTGGAAAATAGAGAAAAATTTTAAAAAATCACTTACATTCCTACTGTCTTAAGATAAACTCTGTGGTTAGTTCTTTGTTGTGTATCCTTTGTCTTTAAAAAATGCCTAAACGTGCACAGACATAGATAAAATGTATTTTATAATAATAAAATAATATTTAACATACTATCTTATAAATTGAATTTTTGGTTACTTAAATTTTATTTTGTTTTTTTAATTATTATTATTTTTTGTCTTTTTGTCTTTTCTAGGGCCATACTCATGGCATATGGAGGTTCCCACATTAGGGGTCTAATTGGAGCTGTAGCCGCTGGCCTACACCACAGCCACAGCAACGCGAGGTTCGAGCCATGTCTGCAACCTACACCACAGTTCATGGCAACGCCGGATCCTTAACCCACTGAGCAAGGCCAGGGATCGAACCCGCAACCTCATGGTTCCCAGTCTGATTCATTAACCACTAAGCCACGACGGGAACTCCTATTTTTATTTTTTATGGCCACATCCTCCATATGTGGAAGTTCGAGCCAGGGTCTGAATCTGTGCTGCAGCTGCAAAAATGCCTGATCCTTTAACCCACTGTGGGCCAGGGATGGAACCCACACCTCCACAGGGACTTGAGCTGCTGCAGTTGGATTCTTAACTCGTTGTGAGAACTCTTGTTACTTAAATTTTTAAGTAAATATAGTTTCTTATATTTTCATGGCAATTTTTAATGATCCTAATAACTCTTTGTTGTTGTTGCTGTTTTAAGGTCACACTCTCGGCATATGGAAGTTCCCAGGCTAGGGGCTGAATCAGAGCTGTAGCTGCCAGCCCACGCCACAGACACAGCAACCCCAGATCTGAGCCATGTCTGTGACCAACACTGCAGCTCACAACAATGTCCGATCCTTAACCCTCTGAGCAAGGCCAGGGGTCAAATCAAGGTCCCTATGGATACTAATTGGGTTCATTACTGCTGAGCCACAATGGGAGCTCTATAATAATTTTCAGTGGTCACAGAGTACTTCACAATTTACTCAGTCCTTCTATTACTGGATTTTATTCCCTATATATTTGTTCATTTTTATTTTATTTATTTATTTATTTATTTTTGTCCTTGCCCATGGCACGTGGAAGTTTTGGGCTAGGGATTGAACCTGCGCCGTGGCAGCAAAGTGACCCAAGCCACTGCAGTGACAATGCCAGGAACTTAACCCTCTTCGCCACAAGAGAACTCTTTATTTTTCTATTTTTGGGCTCCATTTCTTCTAAAATTCTCCTTTATAATGCTCAAGTAAACGTTTACTTATCATAAGATATTTTCTTTAGCATACTTTTAGCAAACAATTAATTGTAAGTTGTTTAGGAATCCACCTCTTTCTCTTCTATCCCCCCTTCTATAGCTTTTGCTCATCTTTCTGAGGAATTTCCTTAATATTAGTTTTCAACTCTTCCACTGACTTTTTCGTTTCTCACAACACATAATTCCAAAAAAGCTTTCTATTTCCTGCTATTTAATCTTTTTAGAATACACCATTCTTATTTTGTGGTACATTATCTTATCTCTCTGAGAATTTTTTTGTTTTATTTTTTAAAACTTTTTTTCTCCCTACATGGCTTCTTTTTCTTCCAGGTTGCTATTTTCTTTTTTTTCCCTTTGTTTTCTTTCTTTTTTTAAAAAAATAAATTTTATTGGGGTATAGTTGACTTAGAAAGCCATGTGAGTCTCAGGTGCACAGCAGAGTAAATCAGATATACATATAGCCACTCCTTTTCAGATTCTTTTCTTATATAGGCTATCACACAGCATTGAGTAGATTACCTTGTGCTATATAGTAGGCACCTGTTATCCATCCATTCTATATATAGTAGTGTATACATGTCAATCTCAATCACCTAATTTATCCCTTTTGCCCTACATTTAACCTTCGGCAACAATGAATTTGGTTTCAAAATCCTTTGAGTCCAAGTCGCTATTTTCTGTTTGTTGCTTTGGGGTCTGTGAAGTT
Organism: Catagonus wagneri; assembly: GCA_004024745.2. Lineage (NCBI taxonomy): Eukaryota > Metazoa > Chordata > Mammalia > Artiodactyla > Tayassuidae > Catagonus > Catagonus wagneri. The sequence continues at coordinate 7,853,602 of PVHT020000059.1, forward strand.
AAAGAGCACAAGATCACCTTCGCTTCTGATATCAATTATAGATTCCAGTTTCCTAAGACCACGCTCAGATTTGATAATTCACTAATAGGACTCACAGAACTCACCGGAAGGTATGGTTTAGGAATAGGAAGGATGAGAGAGTATCTGGATGGCTATAGCATTGCCCGTGGTGTGCAGCTGCGACTCTGCTGCTATCAGACACTGGAGGTAGAAGTTAAAATGAAATTTAGAAAGATGAATCCAGCTCCAAAGAGCTGGCTCACTGGATGCATCTGGAAATGCAAAATAACAAGAAACAAGCTAAGGATACAATCCCTTGGGTATTGTTATCTGAAACAGCTAAAATGAAAGTAAAGGAGAATGCTGGGGAAGATCCTGACATGGGGCCAAGCTTGGACTATGAGCTACAGCTGCCGGCTTCTGGGCCATTACCAAAGGGGAAAGTTATGTTGAAATAACAGAGCGTGGAGAAAGAGTGATTCATGAGAAAAATGGGGAAAGAGAGAAGGGAGAGTTAAAGAATTCATCCCAGAAAGACAGAACTCCTCAAACAGTGCTTAAGAAAAGGGATGAGCAACGTGGACACTGAGAGTCACAACAAAGGTCTTAATGCAGCACTCTTGGAACTTGGGTGGGGGGATAAGAACCCCTGCAGGTTCCCCAATCCTGAAGGGTTCTGAACAAGTCTGCTCTATATATCCTAGTGTTGAACAATTAAAAAAGCCAGAAGACAAAGATGACAGATACCTGATCTCCAAATGCCCAGGCTGATAATCAAAATAAGGATTGATAGGGGGTTTCTCGGCCCAGATCTCTGAAGACTCAAAACCATGTGCACATGAGAGGACAGAATGGTCAGAGGGTGGAGAAGAGAATGTCCTAGGCTTCCTTGACATGGGAGCACAATGTTCTCTGATTCCAAAATCAGTTGGTAAAGTCCTAACAGGGCGACACTGAGATTGGGAGGATATGGGAGTAATCGGGAGGATATGGGAGTGCAGGGGTTGATATGATCAAAGTGAAAATTTGGATGATATTTGGAATGACTGAACAGAGTTCACATGGAATTTCATATCTTCTTTACCAGAATGTATTATGGGGATAGATATTGTGTCTGATGAGTCACACTTCTCCCACTTAGTATTATAAAACAAAAGGCATGTAAACCTGCCCTTCAGCCACTAAGATTTGACTTGTTCAGTGGAAACCAACAAGAATGTCCAGGACCACACAGGCTATTAATCTGAAACAATCTAGACTACCTGGTGGTCAAAGGTCATTATTTTAATTAATGCCCTATTAGAAGCTGAAGTGTTGGCACAGACAAATTTTCTATACCACGGCCCTGTGTGAAGGGCAGATTGAGGGTGACAGTAAAAGCCAGGGAATGCCACCCAGCAGTGACCACTGGGAATTTGGACCATAATATTTGCATTTGAGAGATCACTAGCTTACTATTGTATGTTAATTGAAACTGCTTGTATTACTGAAGGACACAAAATAATCTTGAAACCTGAAATACCCTAAATGTGTCTTGGGTGGTGTTGAAGAAACACTCTAATGGGAGCGGAGGACAGTGCCCAGGACTATTTCACAATAAAATGGAAAGGGTTCTGTGCAGGGTCACGTTATCATAGGTACTTATTGTTTTGCTGTAAGAAAGCTTTGGCTCCAAACTAAAGAAGAATAGTAAACAGCTTAATTTTGCCCTAAAAATGTTCTGGTGTTTGCCTTAGCTTCCAGGAGGTACTCTTTGAGCTCTCGGAATGCCATGCTGCTGATAGGACTCCTGTTTGCCTGAGGGCTTTGAGCCACAGCAACAGCATGATTTAGAAGGCAAGGTTCTGGTCACGTCCAAACTCTGGACAATGGGGTGAGCTTCCCCAGTTGGCAATACCTTTGTGCACTGCCTCAGATTATCCCTGGACGCCAGGAGAAGAGACAGTGAGAAAACTCTGGACTCTGCCCTATGCACTTCTTCTCTTGGCTGATTTTAATCTTTAGCTGTAGTAAACCACAACTGTGACTATGACAGCTTCAGTAGGTTCTATAAGTCCTTCTAGCAAATTACAAAAAAAAAAA
>PVHT020000059.1:7856683-7981386 GCA_004024745.2 Catagonus wagneri
TTTTTTTTTTTTTTTTTTTGCCTTTATCTAGGGCCGCACCCGCGGCATATGGAGGTTCCTAGGCTAGGGGTCTTAACAGGAGCTGTAGCCGCCAGCCTTCGCCACAGCCACAGCAACGCGGGATCCGAGCCGCGTCTGCAACCTACACCACAGCTCACGGCAACGCCGGATCCTTAACCCACTGAGCAAGACCAGGGATCGAACCCTCAACCTCATGGTTCTTAGTCAGATTCGTTAACCACTGAGCCACGAAGGGAACTCCTGTTTCTTATAACTTTGAAGAGTCCATTTTCCTCCTTCTTTCCTTCCTTTTTCATTTCTGGCCACACCTGTGGCACATGGAGGTTCCTGGGCCAGGGACTGAATCCAAGCAACATCCAAGCACTGTGCCAGGCTGAGGATCAAACTGGCAATGCCACAGGGATAAGGCAGATCACTAACCTATTGCACCACAGTGGGAACTCCTGCAGAGTCTATTTCATATTAGAGGGTTTGCTTGGATATGTTGATACTTGAAAGTGTCAGCTCTAAGCATGGATGGCCAAAAAGCTGTGTGTGGTACCTGCACTTCCTAGTAAGTTGGCTGTTTACGGGAACCCTCCACATTGGTCTTTACTCTTGGGCTGGTCAAATTCTGTAGAAAAGTCTGTCAAATCCCACTTAAAGGAGGGGCCTGGTTGTCAGTGTTCTGCAAGCTGAAGAGAGAGAAGGGTGGTGGTCCCGCCTAGTTTCCAGTCTACACGTGCTAATTACCTCCTCCATTTTCCCTTTTTTTTTCTTTTTTCTTTTTAGGAAGGCCTTTTGGAAGTTCCCAGGCAAGGGGCTGAGTTAGAGCTACAGCTGCCAGCCTACCCCACAGCCACAGCAACGCAGGATCTGAGCTGTGTCTGCGACCTAGACCACAGCTCATGGCAACGCTTAACCCACTGAACGGGGCCAGGGATCAAACCCGGATCCTTATGTATACTAGTCAGGCTCTTAACCTTTCAATCATTTCTTGGTGTCCCCAGTCCAAGCCCTTCGCCATTTCCCCTCCAGAAATGAAATCTTTGTGAGGATGAGGCAGCAGCTTGTCTGCAGCTGGGAAGGGAAATGCAGGCGGGATTGCCCCTCAGACTGACTTCCAACAGTTCCTCTTTCATTCCCCTTCCTGCCTCACCTCTGCCCCCATTTCAGCTCCACTTCCAGCAGCATCTTATGCCACCAGTTCCCAAGCCTTTTGGTGTTTCTCTGCTGTAAATCTAGTTGTTTCTTGGCTTTGTTTACTGTCAGTTTGGATTTAGTTTTGTCAGGGTGCTAAATCATTTGCTGCTTAACAATCTGCCTTCCAGGTTTCACAGTTTTCATTCTCTGTTTTCTCTCCTATTCTGTTTTTACGGGTTGCTTTATTTATTTAAACCTTTTGGGTGGAGTGGGTCACCTCTGTTGGTTCAGTAAGATCTGAGATTAGGGTTTCATTTCATTTCAATTTTTTTTTTTTTTGCTTTTTAGGGCCACACCCATGGCATATGGAAGTTCCCAGGTTAGGGGTTGAATCAGAGCTGCAGGTGCCAGCCTACACCACAGCCACAGCAACGCGGCCAGTGAGGGGTAGGGCTGGGACTCGCGCCTGGAGCTGGTGATTCCTAGGCTACCAGTTCTTACTACTTTGTCCACAATCTTCCTAGACAAGAAGGAAGCCACATCACAGAGCTCAGCCCGAGGTTTTCAAACCAGGGTCCACAGAGATGTGTTGGGGTTCTGTGTATGTGTTCTCAAATTTCATTATAAAGTAGATTTAAAGCATTAATGTTTAAATTTTGCCAATTTATACTACCTTTATTGGATTAAAAAAAATCCCTTTGTTATTTCAGTGTGCTTTTAGGTGGGAAGAGAGTAAACGCAAAGGTTCAATTCTTCCATCTTTGCCCAGAAGTTAGGACTTTGTTTCCTGTATCTTTTCTGCCGTGTGCTATGATCTAGGGTGACAATGAGGACACAGATGACAGACAATACTGTGGTTTACTAACTTCTCAGGAAGTAAAATAAAGATGGTCTACTAAAATGATTCCTTATTTTCTACTTAGGTGGGTGGCAGGCTTTTATATTTTACCCTTAGTAATGTATTTCTGCCGCTTGATCACTCCTAATATAAAAATGGAAAATGGGAAGTTCCTTGGTGGTGCTGCAGGTTAAGGATCTGGTGTTGTAACTGCAGTGGATGGGTTGCTGTGGTGACACTGTTTGTTCCCTGGTTTGGGAACTTCTGCGTGCCATGGTTGTGGCAGAAAGAAAGAAAGAAAGAGAGAGAGAGAGAGAAAGGAAGGAAGGAAGGAAGAGAGAAAGAGAGAAAGAAAGGGAGAAAGAAAACAAAACAAAACATAGTTTCCAGGAGAAGAAAGAGTAGAATGAAAAGCTACAAAAACAGGAGTTACCATCCTGGCTCAGTGGAACCGAATCTGACTAGTATCCATGAGGACGCAGGTTCGATTCCTGGCCTTGCTCAGGAGGTTAAGGATCTGGTGTTGACCTGAGCTGTGGTGTAGGTCGAAGACAAGCTCACATCTTGGTGTTGCTATGGCTGTGGCGTAGACCAGTGGCTACAGCTCTGATTTGACCCTTAGCCTGGGAACCTCCATATGCTGCAGGTGCAGCCCTAAGAAGACAAAAAAATAAAAATAAAAAATTTTTTAAAAGCTACAAAAACAATGAGGAGAAAGCAGAAGTGAGATGTCCTTCCTTTGGTTTTTTTCTTCCCCTCCCCTGCTCCCCTTTTCTTTTTTCTTTTAGTGCTTGAGGAGCATAGCCCAATTAAGAATTTATTTTCAATGCTTACTAATAAAAAGAGGAAAAAAAAATCAACTCCTTTTAAACTGATAATAGGTCTTTAAGGAGAATTAAGTGTGTTATGATTAAGACTTTGAGAGTGTTATGTCTCAAGTATGCTGTTACGCCTGAAGAAATGCAACAATTAATAGGGGTGGGCCTTGTTTGGATCTTGGTTTGAACATAACAACTATAAGATGCCATTTTTGAGCTGTATCAGGATATTTGATTTTGATCTGGGTATTAGATGATATTAATTGTGTTCAGCTGATAGTATAGGTGCATGAAGACATGATGTATGAGTTTTTCTTGAAATTATAAAATATTACTGCAACCAAAATCAAGGAAAAGAATGCAAAAAGGAGTAGATGAAACAAGGAGGCAAAATGGAACTTCAAGTACAGCACTTGGATTTGGGGAGGAGCTTATTATATATTACCCTGTGTGTAACCCCCCCCTTTTTTTTTTTTTTTTTTTTTTTTTTGCTTCTTAGGGCTGCAACCAAGGCATATGGAGGTTCCCAGCCTAGGAGTCCAATTGGAGCTATAGATGCTGGCCTACACCACAGCCACAGCAATGCAGGATCTGAGCCCCGACTGCGACCTACACCACAACTCAGGTCAACACTGGATCCTTAACCCACTGAGCGAGGCCAGGGATTGAACCCAAACCTCATGGTTTCTAGTTGAATTCCTGATTGGTTTCCACTGCAACACAACGGGAACTCTGCAACTCCATTTTTTTTTAATGGTTGCGCCTGCAGCATATGGAAGTTTTCAGGCCAGGGATTGAATCCAAGACACAGCTGCAAACTGCACCACAGCTGTGGCAAGGCCAGATCCTTCACCTGCGGTGGACTGGGTATCGAAACTGTGCCTCAGCAGCAACCTGAGCGGCCGCAGTAGGATTCTTAACCCACTTTGCAGAGTGGGAACACCTCTGTGTGCAACGTTTCATAATAAAAACTTTGAATGATATTTGGAGTTCTATAAGTTAACTGTGGCAACTCCCTCTGAAAAGATCTGTGTGTCCATAAATGAAAACCCAAAAGCATAAGAAAAGAGGGAACGAAATTTTTTAGGAAAAATAGCAAATAAGGTCATGGATGTTGATTCCACTTGGGAAAGGGAGACACAGATAATTTATAGAAACAAAATGAGAATAAAGTTAAAAATAAAAATAGCTAACACTCATATTAAATAGGGCATAGAAATTTTTTCTTGGCTGTGGCATGCAGTGGCTTGATGTGGGATCTCAGTCCCCAGACCAGTGACTGAACCTGGGCCACAGCAGTGAAAGTGCTGAGTCCTAACTATTGGACCATTCGCTGGTTCAACAATCTTGCTGCTAAAATGCATAATATAGAATAATTGCAAGACCTTAATTCTCCTAAGAGACCAATTATAAGGTTTTTTAAAAAGTATACATTAGAAGATGTATACTTGTTGCTATATATCAGGCACTATATTTATCTCACTTATATGTTCCCAACAAGCTTCTGAGCTAAACAGTGTTAATATCACTGTTTTACACACATGGAAACTGAGGTACAGAACTCTCAAGTGACTTGCCCAGGGTCCCCTGGCCTGGGAAATAGAAAGCAAAGATTCTCATCCTGCCTGGAGACCATACTCTTTATCTTTAAAATCTGGTCCAAGAGAAAAAGAAATTATTATTATTTTTTGGCCACACCCATGGCCAGGGATCAAACCCTAGCCACAGCAGCAAGCCAAGCTGCTGCGGTGACAACACTGGATCTTTAACCTGCTGTGCCGCAAGGAAACTCCAAGAAATTATTTTTGGAATGTACAAAACCATGGCTATTTTGACCAAGGAGCTCTTTGTTCAATAATAATTTATAGTGCACTGAAAAAGTAAAAATGCACCTGCAGCCTAACTGCTATGCATATAGTTTCTGGAAATCTGTAGGATAACTGTGCTCACAGTCACCTCTAGCAGTTATGATTTGATTTCTCCCAGGTGGAAAATATGTCCTTTCTCACCCAGTAGTGACTGCCAGGTAAACTTAAGTGTCTTCAAGCTGCCCAAAGGGGACTCCTGGGAGAAGAGGGCAGGGTGGCTGGAACTGGAGCACTTGACCCCAGCTGGCTCCCCTAAACACAGGGCTTCTACTACAAACATTTCAACATCTTTTTTTGTTTGTTTTTTTCACCCATGGCAACAGAAATTAGCTGCTACAGAGTAAGACAGCAGTGGATGAGACTACAGGAAAGCGAAATCTCTTTGGGAAAGTAGAAAATAACCTATATTGAGCTTTTCTGTTCATCCTGAAGTGTTCTGTCCACTGCATTTGTGTGTGTCCATGGTTAACAAAGCTCTTTCTACGTAAAAGAGCAGTTAATGCACTTTTGAAAAAAAATGATTTTTTTAAAATGCTTGAATCCTAGGTGTAGATGGCTTAAAAACGACTCAGGTGTGTACTTCATACCTGTTGTTTTTCATTCTGGGACTTAAAATTTTTAAAAAAAATTTTGTATTTTTTTGTCTTTTGTCTTTTTAGGGTCGTACCCGTTGCATACAGAGGTTCCCAAACTAGGGGTCAAATCAGAGCTGTAGTTGCCGGCCTACACCACAGCCACAGCAACGTGGGATCTGAGCAGTGTCCGCGACCTACACCACAGCTCACGGCAATGCCAGATCCTTAACCCACTGAGTGAGGCCAGAGATCGAACCTGAGTCCTATGGATACTAATTGGGTTCATTAACCACTGAGCCACGATGGGAACCCCTAAATTTTTTTTTTAAAGTTTATTTATTTTTTAAAATGGAAGTCTAGTTGACTTACAATGTTGTGTTGGGTCCATGAGTACAGCAAAATGATTCACACACACACACACACACACGCATGCACACATATATACACATACATATACTATTCAGTTTTATATATATATGTATATATATACTTTTTCGGATTTTTTTCCATTATAGGTTATTACAAGATATCGAGAATAGTTCCCTGTGCCTAGAGTAGGTCCTCGCTGGTTCTGTGACTTTTGCATGAGCAGGAAGAGAGAGAACCAATATTCCTCACATAAGATAAAAGATGTCCTCACACATGGTTAATGTCATAGGCTTCACTAAGCAGCCTGTGAATTGTGAATACTGCAGTCATGGAAAGAGAAGAATGAAAATAAAAACAAGGCAAGAGGAAGATGGAGGATGATTATAGGTTGTGCCTACGCAGCTGATGGCAAAGGAAAGCAGTTGGCGTCTAGCTCAGGACAGGGGTCTGTGCAGGGTAGAGCTGCAGGTAGTAATTGAAATTTATATAGACTTTGGCTAAACTGTGACCACCACCCACATTATCCCCATAGTCTCCCAAGTCAGACGTGCCATTATGTGTGATACAATCACTCTCACAACAGGGGCTACGAGTTAGAAAGAACTCCAAGATGGTTACTGAAATGCTTGATAAAACAAAGGACAAAAAGAACACCTCTGACACATAGAAAGGAAAAGCAGAATTAGTTTGCTGCAGGGCCTCTGGATGTTCCATGAGACAAGGTAAGGGGCGTTACCCCTCACAAGCCCTCTAGGACAGGATCTACATGGTCCATTTATGAGAAAATGTGTCAGTGACTATATTTATGTTATTACAGATTTTCTTTCCTTTGCAGAAACCTAGGTATGTCCTCTACTGCTACTAGAGTAATAACAAAAATGATTTACTGAGTATTACTATGAGCAGACACATGACTTGGGGAATATGTGAATCCCTAAAGGAATGGAGGCTGCTCAGGCCAAAATAACACAGGCTCACTACAATGGTCACCGTCCCCATTCAACAGTAAAAAAAAAAGCTGAGGCTCAGAGGGGTTAAGTAACTTACCCAAGTTCACACAGCTGGTAGGTGAGGAAGCCACACTCTTGACACCTCATACTTTGTGGTCTGTGAGTGGATATATCCCGGCAGCACATTTCTGGGAACCGTGTCCTTTGAACACATTTGTGTAGGATATTATAATTTTAACACATTTAAATATAAACATAAAGGCACGTTGAACCTTTGCTTCCACTGCTCCTATCAGGGTGTTTCGGCGTTTCCAGGCTGGTGGATTTTTCATTTCAGTTATTGCACTCACCCCGGCTTGGTCATTCTTTGTATTTTCTCTTTGTTAATACCTTTTAATCTCTCCCTCTGTGCATCCATTCTTCTCTCCAGTTCTTGGGTCAGCTTTACCACCGCCAGCCTAAACTCTTTCTCAGGTAGACTGCCTAACTCCACGTCAATGAGTTCTTCTGGGTTTTATCTTGTTCTTTTGTCTGGAACGTGTTCCTCTGCCGCCTCGTTTTTGCCTAAATGGCTGTTTGTATTTTTATGTATCTGGTAGGTTGCTTCTGTTTCTGGATCTTGGAGAAGCGGCCTTCGGTAGCAGACAACACAGCAGTGCACTGCCCTCTCCTCACCGGAGGCGTGTGCTCTAGCGGAACCTCAGGCTGCGTGGGTCCTCAGGGCGGTCTGGTAGGCTTGGTTGGTGGCCAGGTCCTGTTCCGTGTGGAGGCTGTGGCTGCTGGTTGGTAGAGGAGGTCACAAAGCACTGAGGGCGAATGTCAGGGGGCTCGGAGCCAGGGCTGCCTCGCTCGTGGGTGGAGTCAGGGTCCAGGAGAGTCCGGGCTGCTGGGGGAAGCCAGACCCTGGGTCAGAGCCGCTTACTGGAGGGCAGAGCCGGGTTCAGGAGTCTGGTTGCTGGGCCCACAGGTCCCAGGGATGGTGTGGGATACCTGGGGGCAGGGGAGGAGGTGGCCAATTCCTGACACGGTTGGGTGCCAGGTCCGAGGTGTCCCAAACTTGTGTGGCCTCCTAGCGGGCAGTACTAGGACCCTGCTGCTGGCAAGGCAGGAATTGACCTACCGGTGGGCAGCCTGGGTAGCAGGCTGTGGTTTCCTTCCGCCTGGCGTCTGGTCCCTGGCCGGTGAGGTAGGTGTGAGGCGGGAACAAGCTCCTTGGGGGCGGGGCCAGGCGCAGAGGATTCTGGGAGCACTCCCTGCCGCTGGTAGGTGGAGCTAGATCCTGGGCCCTCTGGTGGGCCAGACTATGGCTCGGCGGGACCTAGGGCAGCTAAGCTGAGGCTGTGTCCTATCCAGTTTGTTGCTTGGCACGAAGATTCCCAGCACTGGTGCCTACAGGCTGTTTGGACCGGAGCTGGAGCTGATAAGCAAGAGGGAGGATTCCCCACTGGCAGGCTGCCCGCGCCTGCACTCGAGGAGGCTGCCACCAGCGTCTACACCCCCAGGGTGAGCAGCAGTTGCCTCCTGCCTCCCGCGAGACTCTCCAAGACCAGCAGGTAGGTCTGACGCGGGCTCCTCTCAGAGGACTGCTTCTGCCCTTTTTCTCGGAGCTTGTGAGATTTTGTGCGGCCCCTTTAAGAGTCTGTTTCCCACAGGCCAAAAGTAGGCCCCACGGGCCTTCCCAGCCAGATGCTCTGAGGTCTTGTCTTTGTGGTACAGGACCCAGGCTTAGTAGCTTAATATGGGGCTCAGACCTCTCACGCCTTTGGGAGAACCTCTCCAACATAATTATTCTCCAGTTTATAGGTTGCCCACCTGGGAATATAGGACTTAACTACGTTGTGAGTCTGTACCTCCTGCCCTTACTGGGGTCCTAGCCTGGACAAAACCCTTTGTCTCAGTCAGGGTGGTTTTTTTTCAGCTCAGATTTGCCTAGCCAGTAATGGAACTGAGACTAGGAGTTCCCGTGGTGGCGCAGCAGTTAATGAATCTGACTAGGCACCATGAGGTTGCGGGTTCGATCCCTGGCCTTGCTCAGTGGGTTAACAATCTGGCGTTGCCGTGAGCTGTGGTGTAGGTTGCAGATGCGGCTCGGATCTGGCATTGCTGTGGTTGTGGCGTAGGCCGGCAGCTACAGCTCTGACTAGTCCCCTAGCCTGGGAACGTCCATATGCCGCAGGTGCGGCCATAAAAAGAAAAAAAAAGAAAAAAAAGAAACTGAGACTAGAACCACACAGGCTTTATTCAGTGGAGAAACGGGAATTAGCTTGCAAATCAACTTCTCAGCCTGACTCAGGTTGAGACACCTAAAAGGGAGCAGATTGAGTAAAGTGAGGGAGGAGGGAGTTCCTGTTGTGGCTCAGCGGAAACCAATTGACTAGCATCAGGTTTGATCCCTGGCCTCACTCAGTGGGTTAAGGATCTGGCGTTGCTGTGGTTGTGGGGTAGGCCCGCAGCTGTAGCTCCTATTCGACCCTTAAGCCTGGGAATTTCCATGCGCCACAGGTGTGGTCCTAAAAAGAAAAAAAGAGGGAGGAATATTCATGACTTATTCGAGAACAGTGGTGTGTGGTTTTGATCCTTGGAGTCTTAACCTGCAGAATCTGACTCCATTTCTGGATAGATAGGTCACAGCTGTGTTGAATTGTAGGCCTCCTGGCTGGTGTCTCAGAATTCCTCCTTGGTGTGGGGAACTTTCCCCCATACACTCCAGAAATGGGCTTAGAACTCAACATGCCTTCTAACAGGGATGATAACTAGTATCAAAATATGTAAGTTCTAACCAGCTGTGTGTCCATGGCTAAGTTACGTTGCCTTTCTTGAACATTTATAGCCTTATCTTTAAATGGGCAGTAGAGTTCCCGTCATGGCTCATTGGTAATGAGGTGCAGCCCTAAAAAAAAAAAAAAAAAAAAAGGAATTTCCGTTGTGGCACAGCAGAAACGAATCTGACCTGGAACCATGAGGTTTCAGGTTCGATCCCTGGCCTCGCTCAGTGGGTTAAGGATCTGGCATTGCAGTGGTGTAGGCCACAGACACAGCTTGGGTCCTGCATTGCTGTGGCTGTGGTGTAGGCTGGCAGCTGTAGCTCTGATTTGACCCCTAGCCTGGGAACCTCCATATGCTGCAGGTGCGGCCCTCAAAAGCAAAAAAAAAAAAAAAAAGAAAGAAAAGAAAAGGCAATAAACACATCTGTCCCTTAAGGATAGTCGTTTTGACTAAATAAGAAAGTCTTTGTGAATAAAAAGAATCTTGCAGAAGTGTTTGGTACAACTGAAAAAAAATTAGTTCTTTTGAAATAAGTGCCAGTGAGGCAGAAAACAGCCCAGTAACACTTCATGTGTTTGGCATCATTGGAGGATTCATGAAAGTGAGTTTTCTGGTTTAGGTAACCCCCCTGAGATGTCAACATTAGAAAATTATGCTACACTGCTGACCATACACAGGGAAAATGTCCCAAATTATCATGGGGTCACTTTATCCCTCCTCTCCTACCCTTGGAGCCAATTACCAATTACGTTATATTTCAAATTTGCAATTTTGTATTCTTGTGAGGTTCCATCATACATGGTTATCGGTGCCCTTTACTGGAATGTGCCAAAAATAATTAAAAATGTCTGGGGTGTTGATCATCATTAAATAGGGTTGGGGTATGATACAGGAGGTTCTGTCCATGCAGACTAAGATTTGTTGAATTACTGAATTTGCTTTTTATGTATTTCTGACTCTTCCTTTCTGCCAGGCTTTCTATGGTCATTTTAGCTTTTGTCAGAGAACTGAGAACCAGTAGTTCTTTTGCTTGCCTCCTAGATACTCCTTTTAATCTGCTGTGGGTTAGAAAGCCAGTAAATCAAGCTTATTAGAATTACTTGTGCTTCCCAGGCCACATGCCAGGGGGAGGAGAAGGTTATTTTAAAAGTTTATAAAGCAAACAAAAAATAAAATAGAAACAACCTAATAAAAGATACTTTTTCTTTTTTTTTGGTCTTTTGAGGGCCTACCTGCAGCATATGGAAGTTCCCAGGCTAGGGATCGAATCAGAGCTGTAGCTGCTGGCCTACACCACAGCTCACAGCAATGCTGTGGTCCTTAACCCACTGAGCGAGGCCAGGGACAGAACCCGCATCCTCATAGATACCAGTCAGGTTCATTTCCTCTGAGCCATGACGGAAACTCATAAAAGATACTGCTTTGATGTGTAAAGCCTCACCCGCCTCATTATGGGAACCCCAGCTTCATTGATATCCTTCCCTTTGAACTCAAAAAGTAAAGAAATTTTCAGTTATCATCCAAACTTCCTTCTTTATTCACCAGGCCATGAGCGTTTGCTTTGTGTGTGGCAGCTGTGGTGCTCTGATCATTCTGGAGGTACTGGGATGTCTGATGTCGGGCTGTGGCTGCCCTCACTGTACCTATCAGACTGGAGTGTCCAGAAGTGGACTCCAAGGCAGCGTTATATATTATTACAATCATGTTCTCAACGAGCCATGCCTCTTTCTTTCTTTTCTTTTTTTTTTTTGTCTTTTTAGGGCTACACCCCTGTCATATAGAGGTTTCCAGGCTAGGAGTCCATTCAGAGCTGTAGTTGCCAGCCTATGGCGCCACAGCCATTGCAACGTCGGATCCGAGCTGCGTTCTGTGACCTACACCACACAGTTCACAGCAGTGCCGGATCCTTAACCCACTGGCATGGCCAGGGATCTAACCCGAGTCCTCACGGATGCTAGACGGCTTTGCTAACCACTGAGCCACGACGGGAACCCTGAGCCACGCCTCTTTCATCCTCCACTCCCCTTACAATTTGCTACTGCCTTCATCTAAGTAGCTCCCACCCCATCTTACTCTCTCTTGAACTGAAGTATAGTTGATTTGTAATATTGTGTGAGTTTCAGGCATTTAGCAAAGTGATTCAATTATGTATGTATGTATTTTCAGATTACTTTCCATTATGGGTTATTATAAGATATTGAAGATTGTTCCCTGTGTTATATAGTAAATCTGTTGTTTAATTTATGTATGGTAGTTTATATCTGTTAATTTCATATTCCTAATTCATCCCTCCCCCATTTCCCTTTCCCTTTTGGTGACATGAGTTTGGTTTCCCTGTCTGAGAGACTTTGTTTTGTGAATAGATTTATTTGTATTATTTTTTAAATTCCACATATGTGTTATATAATAATTCTCTTTGTCTAACTTACTTAGTATGATAATCTCTAGGTCCATCTCTGTTGCTGCAAAAGGCATTATTTTATTCTTTTTTATGGCTAAGTAGTATTCTATTGTGTGTAGTGTATATATTTATATATGTACACACACACACACACCACATTTTCTCTATCCGTTCATCAGTTGACAGACACTTAGGCTGCTTCCATGTCTTGGCTACTGTAAATACTGCTGCAGTGAACATTGGGGTGCATGCATCTTTTTGAGTTAGTTTTCTCTGGGTATATGCCCAGGAGTGGGGTTGCTGAATCAGACGGTAGCTCTATTTTTAGTTTTTTAAGGAACCTCGATACTGTTTTCCATAGCGGCTGTACCAATTTACATTCCCACCAACAGTTACCATCCCATCTCCTAGAAAATTATGTTTATTCCACCTGGCTCAGCTATGCTTCAAGGCATTCACAGTTTGTTGGAATCTGAAATGAAATGAAAAAAGCAAGCAAGCTGCTGTAACAAACAGGTGGTTTTCATTAAATATAACCATTAATCTTAATGTCCTGATTATTTACTGGACTGTGTTCGATTGCAGTGTTTCCTTAATCTCTTGATGGGCTATCACCACAAAATATGTCACTGAAGTAAAATAATTGTTGACGTGTTAATGAAAACCATCAGAGAGACCAGAGCCTCCCCTCCACAGAACAAGGGCAATGAAGAATCTATTTAAAAAGAAAGAAGGAGTTGTTGTAATATCAGATTGAACTACCTCTTTGGAGTCATTTTTAGGATTGTGGCACAAAAGCAAGGAGCTGTGTGAAGACCTATTGAGTTAGGTATTTTTCTTCTTTTCTTTTCCTTTTTCTTTTAATTTCATGGCTGCACTCACGGCATGTAGAAGTTCCCAGGCCAGGGACTGAATGTGAGCCACAGCTGTAACCTGTGCTGCTACTGTAGTAATGCCAGATCCTTTAACCCACTGTGCTGGCCTGGGGATTGAAGCTGCATTTCCTCAGAGACCTGAGTCACTGCAGTTGGGCTCTTAACACATTGTGTCATGGCAGGAACTCCCAGGAGCACTTCTAATTAAGCACTTCATAGAAAATCTGTTTTACAAAGGCAATTTTAAAGGGATAATTTTTTTTGTCTTTTTTTTTTTTTTTTTCGGGGATGCCCCCGAGGCATATGGAGGTTCCTAGGCTAGGGGACGAGTTGGAGCTGCAGCTGCCAGCCTACACCACAGCCACAGCAACTCGGGATCCGAGCTGCATCTGTAACCTATACCACAGCTCACAGCAATGCAGGATCCTTAACCCACTGAGGGAGGCCAGGGATTCAACCTGTGTCCTCATGGATGCTAGTCAGATACTTTAACCGCTGAGCCACGATGGGAACTCCAAAAGATAATTCTTTATTTTGCAAATGATTCAGAGTATAGTTAATACTGTATTGTATGCCTAAAAATTTTGCTAAGAGGATAGCTCTTATGTCAAGTGTTCTTATCATTAATAATGGTTATAAAAATAATGATAAGAGGATAGGAGAAAACTTTCAGAGGTAATAGATTAGTTTATGACATAGATTGTCATGATGGTTTCTTGAGTGTGAACTTACCTCCAGACTCATCAAGTTGTGCACTTTAAATATGTATAGCTTTTTTTTTCTTCTTTTTTGGCTGCCCCCGTGGCATGTGGAAGTTCATGGGCCAGAGATTGAATCTGAACTACAGCTATGATGTACACCACAGGTTTAGCAATGCCCGATCCTTACTGTGCCACAGCGGAAACTCTTGTACAGCTTTCTGTGTGTGCATCATATCTCAATAAAGTGGTTTAAAAATAATAAAATTTAAGAACAACACACAAAAAGATTCACAATAGATTTTTTTTTTTCTGTGCTTGAAACATGTAGATGTTCCCAGGCCAGGGATCAGACCTATGCCATAGCGGTTACTAGAGCCCCAGCTGTGATAATGCCAGATCCTTAATGCACTGAGTCGTGATGGAACTCTACCCAATAGAAAAATTTTTTCCTTTTTTTTTTTTGCTTTTTTATGGCTGCACCTGTGGCATATGGAAGTTTCCAGGTTAGGGGTCTAATTGGAGCTTCAGCTGCCAACCTGCACCACAGCCACAACAATGCCAGATCCAGCCTCATCTGTGACCTACACCACTGCTCACGGCAACACCAGATCCTTAACCCACTGAGCAAGGCCAGGGATCGAACCCACATCCACATGGATACTAGTTGAGTTCCTTACTGCTTTGCCACAGCACGAACTCCAATAGAAGTTTTTAAAAGGTTAATCATTCAGCAAATTTAACATAGCATTTATTTATTACTTTTTAAAAAATTTATTTTACTTTAATTTTTTATCATAGCATTTAGTTTTAAAATTCTGTCTGCAACATACTGGGAACATATCTAAAGTGTAAATGAAAATAAACTAATATGATACACAAAGTTCACAATGGTAGAAACAAGTGGCACTATGAAGCCCCTCAGTTTAATCCGCTGGATTCAGAGCATCGTTTACATACTGATTAACAAGGAGAAATTTTACTTCAGCTATGTTTCTTCTCTAATTTGTATTTTTTTATATATATGTGGAATTGGAAGGCGCTTAGTGAAAACTATTTAAACAAGGATACTGAACCCATGGAAACTAAGAGATGGCCCAAATCGGTCAACCAGTGAATGGTTGAAACACATGTTTGGGCATTTGGCTGCCTAGTTCAGGTCCTGGCTTCTCACCCTATGAGCTTCATCTCCTTGGGCAGCTAATTTCATTTCTCTGGGTCTGGGTTTTCTTATCAATGAAGAGGAAGGTAAACCTATCTCCTGCCAAGGGTGGCTGTGAGAACCGAGAGATGCTCTGTGTGGCATACTTAGCAAGATGCCTTACTGATAGTGTCACTCAGTGTCAGCCGTGATGGCTGCAGCATTCTCAGTAATAAAAAGCAGGACTAGAAGTCAGCTTTCCTACCTCCATCCAGGGTCTTTTCCTTAAATGCATGGAATCACAGATGATATTAAAATTTTTATTGTGGCCTGGGTGCCAGATGGTCAAAGTGAACCCGTACAACCCCAGGAGGGCAGCCTTTGTGTCCCCTGCCCACCAGGAAATGCCCAGTAGGAAATCTCACAGTGCAGTGGATGTTTCTACAGTTCTTGGAATGGATGAGTAGATACCCTTTGTATTATTTTAGGGAGGCATTAATAACGTAGAATAGGAATTACTTGTAGTGGGGCTGTCACAGACGGTGACACCTCAAATAAACCACACAACCTCTTTGTAGCTCACACTTAATACTCAGACACTGTGCAGAGTTGTTATGGGGATCAACAAGGATCAGAGATGTAAAAGCCCTTTGAAAGAGGGTAAACCATTATACAAATGCAGGAGATTTGTGAAATGCCTAAACCTTCAAGAAAACAGGTTCCAGGGGGAAATCAGCTAAGATCTACATACCTCTTCCACTTTGTAACGTTTTACACTAAACTTGTCTGTGAGATTCAAAACATCACATTCTGTTTCTTCATTTTTACATTGGCCAAGTCAATCAAAATGAAAGGTTTTCTGCACTTCTCTTCAAAAAGGGAAATTAACTTTTTCTATTAACTGGAAATGATACATTGGTAATCATTTCCCTGAGATTTTGTTTCTTTCCATAATGTAATGCACTATTTTCTAGTAGCTTAGATTAATGAAAATTCACAACTTATGTCTATAAACCAGAAACTCTTAATGTTCTTCAGTAGATTTTTTTCTTGAGCTTGACCCAAACTTCTTTTCACATGTGAATGATGAATGTCTAAACCCATGCAAGTTGGTAAACACTGATTTAAAACAATTATGGAGTTGGTCACTTTTAAACGTCATAGCAACATGGCAAACAATTATAACTGGAGCTGTACATCTATTTTCAATTTATAGCATTTGTGCCTCTTCAGTAAAATGTTGGCCTTTTTCCTCTTCTGACTCGACTTCCTTTCTGTTTCTTATTCTCTTTATAGATTGTTTCAATCTGTCTCGTTTCTGAGCCAACATTTCTGAGATTAGGATACCATTTGGGATCCTTGACTTAGCCGCATCTTGCGTACGAATGCTTCTACAGACGTTTACACAAACACACATGCACACAGAGCTAATTACACAAGGACACATTACCAGCCTTTAATCACATGTGTGCTCCCAAATATACAATGTGCAGCTGGAAATAATGAGACAGTTTTCAGAGCTGCTCACAAGAGTCTGTTTCTTTATAGTGACATCTCATGAGCTCCTTCTGATGGAGGCTCTCAGAGGTGCAAAAGTTGTTTCTGTGAGTGTATATAGCCATAGAGTGGATCGAGACTTTTCGTACACCTGACCCTGTAGAGACGATGACATTGCACATATATTAAACAATGAAATATTAACTTAATTTTCACGGTGAAGCCCCCATTTTTTTCTTTTTAGGGCCGCACCACACCCGCAGCATGTGGAAGTTCCTAGGCTAGGGGCCACAGCCACAGCAACACAGGATCCAAGCCACGTCTGCAACCTACACCACAGCGCATGGCAACGCCAGGTCCTTAACCCACTGAACGAGGCCAGGAATCAAACCTGCATCCTTATGGATACTAGTCGGGTTCTTAACCAGCTAAACCACAGCGGGAACTCTGTAGCCCCAATTTTGAGATTCTCTCCCCTCTTTAGTACCACTGATTTGCTGGAGTCCGTGTCCAAGGCACATACTTATTCCTTCTCTGGAGTCGTCAGGTCCCGCGTACGCATTGGTAAGCACACAGGTGCTTATGTCGACCCTCCCCCAGGCACTGGGCCTCAGACCTTCCTAATGGTCTTTCTTAGTTTCTGGGAGGTGTCTGCTCTTCTGCTGCACCTTCCCCTTTTCCTTGTCTTCTCTTCACCACTCAAGGCTCTT
Source organism: Catagonus wagneri (assembly GCA_004024745.2). Classification (NCBI taxonomy): domain Eukaryota; kingdom Metazoa; phylum Chordata; class Mammalia; order Artiodactyla; family Tayassuidae; genus Catagonus; species Catagonus wagneri. The sequence goes on from PVHT020000059.1 coordinate 7,873,333, forward strand.
AGCTCAGATATTTCCATTTTTTTTTTTTTGTCTTTTTCGGGGCCGCACCCTTGGCATATGGAGGTTCTCAGGCTAGGGGTCTAATTGGAGCTGTAGCCACCAGCCAACCGCAGCCACAGCAATGCGGGATCCCAGCCGTGTCTGCAACCTACACCACGGCTCACGGCAACACCGGATCCTTAACCCACTGAGCGATGCCAGGGATCAAACCCACAACCTCATGGTTCCTAGTCGGAATCGTTAACCACTGAGCCATGACGGGAGCTCCTCAGATATTTCTTCATATCACGCTTCCCATCTTTTGTTATTAGGTTTAATGCTAATGGGGTTCCACACATGCTACCTCCCAGTATGGCACCTTGACATATTAAACGTTTCGGGTTGACGGAATTTGGGAGAAAGGTGCTGGGTGGACCCTCTCATCTCCTCTGCTCCTGGAAGTGAGTCATAAGGTCCTCATGGGAGAGGTGCCCTCCTTATACCAAGAGGAAAGGACTATCCTTATCTTCATAGACACTTCACAGGGAGATGCTGAGAGGAATCTTAGTGAATAGGTCTTTCTAAGTTTTCCCCAGTTTATTACCTTTATCTCGTATCCTTTTGTTCTATAACATTTTTCTGTGACTTGCCACTCTTCACCAAATCTAGTGTAAATGTACTTGGGCTTGGAGTTCCCTGATGGCTTGGTGGGTTAAGGATCCAGTGTTGTCACTGCTGTGGCTCTGGTCACTGCTGTGGCATGGGTTCAGTCCTTGGCCTGGGAACTTCTGCATGCCTTGGATTTGACCAAAAAAACAAAACAGGAGTTCCTGTCGTGGCGCAGCAGTTAACGAATCCAACTAGGAACCATGAGGTTGCAGGTTCCATCCCTGGCCTTGCTCAGTGGGTTAACGATCCAGCATTGCCCTGAGCTGTGGTATAGGTTGCAGACGTAGCTTGGATCTGGCGTTGCTGTGGCTGTGGCATAGGCCAGCGGCTACAGTTCTGATTAGACCCCTAGTCTGGGAACCTCCATATGCTATGGTTTTGGCCCTAAAAAGCAAAGCAAAGCAAAACAAAACAAAACAAAACACTCAAGGAGTTCCTATTGTGGCTCAGCAGGTTAAGAACCTGACTAGCATCCATGAAGATGTGGGTTCAATTTCTGGCCCTGCTCAGTGGATTAAAGATTTGGTGTTGCCATGAGCTGTGGTGTAGGTTGAAGATGTGGCTGGGATCCTGAGATGCTATGACTGTTGTGTAGGCTGGCAGCTGCAGCTCAGATTTGACCCCTAGCCTGGGAACTTCCATATGCTGCAGGTGCGCCCCCCCCAAATTGTATATATGCATACTCGAGCTTAATTTCTTCTTCTGCTCTTCACTTCCTTATGAGTTCTCCAGTGTTGCATAAAACTTAAATAAATTTGTATGTTTTTCTCTTTTTAATCTGTCTTTTGTGAGTCCAATTTACAGGGCCCCAGCCAAAGAAGTTAAGATGAGTAGGGGAAGGAATTTTTTTCCCTCCCCTCCAAGGCCATCAGATTCTTGCAGGAGACAGCAGTTCTGCACTAGTGCTCGGTGAAGATAGAGACCCTTCATCTCGGCTTCTTAGCCCTGCCCTCAGATGGTGGGGTGGGCTGAAGTTTTACTCATACACTTATTTATTTGTCTTCTATCATTCAGTGAATGCAGGATTTGAGTGAAAACAGTATTCTAGGTACTATGTTATTATCAAAGGAAACCAGGGCCGGACTGTAGCTAATGCTGTAAAAACAGATTTTATTCAGGAACTGTTGCACTTAGGAAAAAGAGACTTCCTCATGGACTTGGCCTTAATTCTGAATCAACAAGGAAAAATGGGGAATTGTGGCCAAGGAGTAGGGCAGGGTGGTGGTGGGGGAATGTCAGTGGATGGAAATTACTAAGAGGAAACATCAGGGGTAGAGGAGGGTTCCGGTTAAACAAACTGAACAGGTTTGTAGCTGACGCCAGGCCACAGTGATCAGATGTGACTTGGGTGATGATGGGGGTTGAGAAATTTGATCACATATTAAGGATGGGATTCTCTGTAAACTGAGCTCAGCAAGATTCTTGCTAAAACTGGGCAATGCAGATGCAACATGGATGGACACTGAAGCCCAGGAAAAAAGTTGAAAAAAGACTTAGTGGAACCTGCCTAGAGTTTGGTCAAGGAGAGAGCCTTGGTCACTGGATGCTGGGGAACAAGGAGGGGAAAAGAGGTCTTAGATCCTATCCCAAGATGTGGGTGGGGTGAGTGTGGGGGCTGTCTAGTAGGGGAGACAAATAACCTTGCTTGGAAAACTGGGTACCATCTTTTCTTTCATCCAAGAGGAGCAGTTTTATTTTTTTATTTTATTATTATATTTTTTCTTTGCCTTTTTGTCGTTTTAGGGCTGCACCCACGGCATGTGGAGGCTAGGGGTCTAATCGGAGCTGTAGCCGCCAGCCTACACTGCAGTCACAGCATCGCAGGATCCGAGCCGCGTCTGCGACCTACACCACAGCTCACGGCAACGCCGAATCCTTAACCCACTGAGCAAAGCCAGGGATCAAACTTGCAACCTCATGTTTCCTAGTTGGATTTGTTAACTGCTGCGCCACAACGGGAACTTCAAAGAGGAGCAGTTTTTGGAGTTCCCTTCGTGGCTGAGTGGTTAACAAATCCGACTAAGAACCATGAGGTTGCGGGTTCGATCCCTGGCCTTGCTCAGTGGGTTAAGGATCCGGCGTTGCCGTGAGCTGTGGTGAAGGTTGCAGACGCGGCTTGGATCCCGCGTTGCTGTGGCTGTGGCGAAGGCCGGCGGCTACAGCTCCTGTTAGACCCCTAGCCTGGGAACCTCCATATGCCGCGGGTGCGGCTCCACATAAAGGCAAAAAGACAAAAACAAACAAACAAAAAACAGGAGCAGTTTTAAAGACTGGTCCCTGGACCCCTGAGAAGTTCCTATTCTAACAGAGGAGCTAAGGGAGCACAGGAAAGACCCCTCGGGAAATACTTCCAGGGTTAGTTGAGTTGCTTTGAAGTAAATATAAATTCAGATCTTTCTGGCCGGTTGAATTCTGACAGTTTCAAGTTTTGTTTTTTAAAAGCATGGAGTTCCTATCATAGCTCAGTGGTGATGAGCCTGACTAGGATGCATGAAGATGAAGGTTTAATCTCTGCCCTCGCTCAGTGGGTTAAGGATCCCAAGTTGCTGTGGCTGTGGTGTAGGCTGGCAGCTGCAGCTCCAATTCGACCCCTCGCCTGAGAACTTACATATGCCTCATGCTTGGCCCTAAAAAGCAAAAAAAAAGGAAAAGTTTATTTTTGACTGTACCGGTTGCATGTGGATGTTCCTGGGCCAGGATCAAACCTGCACCACAGCTGTGACCTGTGCTACAGGTGAGGCAACGCCAGATCCTTAACCTGCTTAGCCCCAAGGCTACTTCATCTTTCAAGGTTTTAAAACAGGAAGCTTTTTTGATATGAGCAATGGTTTGCTCATTCTTAGTTCTCCCCTTTAATAGGCTTTTTTCCTTCAAGTGTTACACAGGTGACTGAAGGATTCCCACTGGGAGAGTCCCCTGGAAAGTGATGTCACTGTTGTAGACTTGTTTGATGTTGAGCCTTGCTTTTGGATACTTGGCCTTGGGAATTTATGTACCTAGGGCCTTCTAAATCAGAAACTGACCCTTAATGTGGAAAAGGCTCCCCAGGCTGAGAGGAAGAAGTGTAAGAATTCTGCTTGGCTGCCTTTATTGTTCTATGGGTGGCATGAAAAGATTTCCTCTTGGAGTTCCTGTTGTGGCTCAGTGGTTAACGAATCCGACTAGGAACCATGAGGTTGCGGGTTTGATCCCTGGCCTTGCTCAGTGGATTAAGGATCCTGCGTTGCTGTGAGCTGTGGTGTAGGTTGCAGACGCGGCTTGGATCCCGCGTTGCTGTGGCTGTGGCAAAGGCCGGCGGTTACAGCTCCTGTTAGACCCCTAGCCTGGGAACCTCCATATGCCATGGGTGCTGCCCTAGATAAGGCAAAAAAAACAAAATAATAATAATAATAATAAAAAGAATAAAAAAAGATTTCCTTTAAAAAAAAGTTGGGGAACCAGAGTAAGACATCCTGTTTCTCTTATCTCGCGTCAGGAAAATAGATTCTTTTTAAAAGGGATCTGCTTCAACAGTGATCAGATTTGCTTTACATATTTTAGAGTATCTTGTGTGTTCCAAATAAATGGTCTGTGAGGAACTAGGTGCAAATAGTCTCTAGTGCCATTTGCTTTGTTGTACTTCTGGGATGGAGAGTTAGAAAGTGAAGCTGGATAGAAAAAAGTAAAAGCAGACTTTAGGGTTTATAGATGTTTGGTTGGGTGTTCGTTTGCATATATACAGGTTCTCCCAGTGGGAGGTAGGGTGCTCCATCCTCTGTTAATTAGTAAAGAACATTTCTTTCTGATTATAATGAACCATTTGGCGGAGTTTTGGGAAATGCTAATGGCCTTTGGCTACTCTCTCAGGATGGATCCTTTGGTCCAGCTGGAATTTACCCTTTACCGTGGGGTACTGGGGGTCCCAGGGACTGCTCTGTCCCCTTGGAAGTCAGAGGTTCCTTGGGAAGGATCTTTCTCTCTGTTATAGTCAGGGCTGACAACACATAGTGTGCTGATTTTACAGTGAAGACAGTCTCACTGGGGAAAAAATATGTAAGAGTACTCTAGAAACAGTGCCCAACTGGAAGAATATTTTTTTCGAAGTTACGTTTCCTTAGAGTCCTGTTGTCTTTACAGTAAGAGGGACAGCAGTTAGCGCTGTTGAGAAAAAGGCATTCGTCTCTTTCTACCTTTCCTTCCTTCCTCCCTCCCTCTCTTTATTTTTATTTTTTGGCCAGGGATTGAATTTACGCCACAGCAGCGACCCAAGCCCCTGCAGTGACAGTGCCGGATCCCTAACCCTCTGCGCCGCAAGAGAAATCCTTGTCCCTTGTTTTGTGTGTTGACCAACCTCTACATGAGAAAACTCACTCTGAAAACAGGTTCAAGTAATTCTTAGTAGTTATTCTGATTTTCTTGGCTTAAAGCTTGAGGACAATACCTTATAATGAGAGCTAAGTGAACACACACACATTCTCTGTTGAAAATGGAGTCCCACAAAAATCAACCGATGACGGTCTAGAAAAGATGACCTATTACATGAAATTTCTTGTAGGTTTACCTTTCTTCCCTTTCTTTTGCTTTTTGGGGGTTTGCTTTAGAGCTAAATTACAGGCCTTTATCATGTGTAACCATCTAGGGCTTATTTTCTTGGGTGCAATTCCATCACCTAAAATGGCCTTTGTACACATATATATTACGCTTCTTTAATAGAAACCTGATGAACTTCAGATTTTATTTGAAATATGTATTCAATATAAACCACTGTTCTTTTTTTTTTTTTTAAAATAAGAGTAGGGCAGCACAGCAGCCTTCATTTGTTCTCAATTTTTTTTTTTTTCCTATTCTCTCATCTCATTCCTCACAACAGCCCTGTTCAGGCTGAATGGAAATATTGATAAACATGAAAACATGCTCAACTTCCCTAATAATCAAAGAAATGCATATTAAAATGAGATAGTATTGTTTCTCCTGTCATTGGGACAGAAATGAAGGCTATTAATCATATCCACTGTGGTGAGGGAGAGGGGCAAAGAGATCTCAGAAACTGCCTCTGTGCACAAGCCGACCAGCTCCAGCCCTTTCTCAGGCCCCTGCTCTATTCCCTCCTGCCCGAAGGGTTTGTAAACCACCCCCTCTTGCAATAAATCTGTTCTCTTTTTAAAATTTTTGCTTTTGTTTTCACCTCTTTTTTGTGTGTACAAGGAAAGAGTGTTAATGTAATGAATACTTTTGCCTTCATTTCAAGCCGTTTTCTCTTTACGGTCTTTATTACTTTTACAAACTAACCTATGCATCTTCTTGCCTTTGGCCTATTAAGGATTTAATTTAACCAAACCACTTCCTAATTTCTTTCCTGGATCCTGGATAGCATCCCTTTTCAGTGTAGGCGTTTTCTGTGAACGTTCTGGGCTTTTTTCCTTATTCCTGTGTCTAAGTGTGATTTTACAGAGAGAGAGAGGTCTATTCACAGTTGATGTTTGCTGTCAGACCTTTAATCGCTGTTGATTGTCCTTGGTTCTTCTCTCTCTCTGTCTCTCTGTCTCTCTGTCTTTCTGTCTTTCCCTTCTTAGACCCAGACTGGAGGCAGATTGATATGCTTAGCCTTTGTCCCCAGAGAAATTTATCCCCTGGGGCTCTTGAGGCTCTCAGGAATGAGGCCTTCCTCTTGATTTGTCCTTTGACCCTTTGAACCTCTGGGACTTGGGCACCTCTGCAATTAGCAGGGTGGACCACACCCTCAGGGTAGATTGCAGTCCCCATGGACTGCCACCCAGATTCTTCTCTCCTCTGGCTCAACCTATCCCATTTTACTTATGGGGTCTCGCCTCCCAGGGTGCAGTGCACCACTGCTATCCTCTCTTCTCTCTTGCCCTGAGTTTTTTGGCAGAGAGACAGGGTGTGCAGAGGCATCCTCCCCTGCCTGCCTTACAGCTCATTATTATTTTTTTTTTGGTAGCCACAGATGCTCAGTCTCTGAGACAGGAAGTAGAATCCCAGGGAAGTATAACATGTCTTACTGCTTTTTTTCAGTCTGGCTTTGGTTAGATTTTTCTCAACCCAGCTCCACTGGCAGTAACAGTGGATGGAAATTTCTAACAGGTTTTGGCATGAGATTGTCTCTCAGTGTGAGTTTTCACTAGAGAGGAAGGAAGCTGATGAGGAATCCAGTTATCCTTTGCACAGGCCCTAGCGGTATCTTCCTGCTGCCTGCCGCACGAAGTTTACCCCACTCCCCCCTGGGTTTCAATAGTCTGCACAATCTGGCCTAATCCTGTAATCCATAACCTCTGCTCCAAGCAGCTGGCCTCCTTCGCCTGTGCATTCACGTCTCTTTTCTTCCTGGCAGGGTCTCTCTTTCTGTTCAGCTAAATCCTTCCATGTAATGCTGAGATTAAGTTTTATCTCCTTCATGAAGCCTTTTGATGATCCCAGCCTACATGGAAGTCCTATATTTTCATTCATTCATTCACTCATTCATTCATTCATTCACTGAACAGATATTTGTTCCATGCTCATGCTATGCCAATCACCATGCCTTAAGTGGGAATCCCACAGTAAATAAGGCAGATTTGTACCTTGCTTTCATAGTCTGAGTGTTTGGGTGTTATATACACAAAAGTCACACAATAAAAGATCCTTCCAGTCCTCTTTATAATCCTTATTTGCTAATCAGGGTAATTTTTTTTTTTCAACCAGCAAGACCTAGTTCTGGAATCAAGCTCCAACTTGGGAAGGTCCTTAGGTACGTCGTGGAACTGAAGGAGAGCTGAAACCCTGGCTCCCAGGGGCAGGAAGGCTGATTTTCCAGGGATCTTAGCAGCAGAAATGTTTAGATTTTGTAGGGCACTGTCTCGACTTCCATAACTGCTCCTCCCAGTATCGATGCCGAGCTTCGAGTCCCAGGAGAAACTGGCATGTTTAAGCTTGAGTCAGGTGACTTTGATCCTGTAGCCAGGTGGAGGTGGGTGAGGAAGCTGGGGCCAGTGGGGCCTTCGCTGGTGTTGGGGGGGCTTTCCTAGAGCAGAGGACTTGTCGTGACCTGGAGCCACTCTCCTGTGGATGCTGTGCCTTGAAGAACCAGTTCCAGCTGCTGGGAGTACTCAGTCCAGTTGGGGAACCCCCAGCCTTCAGCCCGCCCTGGGAAAAGGCACCTTGCTCCTCACCTGCACCGCCCTCGCCCAGTGACTGGTAGGAGTGTCTGGGGGCCCACTGTCTCCGTGTGCCGAGGCTGAGTCCTCCCATTCCCCTGCAGGTGTGCCCCCCGAGACCCCCAGGGTCTTCCTGTGCCCTGATCTCTACCTCCTGAGCCACAGCAAGCATCCCTGATGGACTTCATAACACCGACAACCGTCACCCTTCCATACTTTCTTGTATCTGGTCTGGCTTAGTTCCTTAATTATGTCACATCTTCCAAACCAGATTACAGACCTAATTATTTCACATCTTCCAAGCCAGATTACAGACCCCCTGTTGTTGCTGAAACTCGGCCTCAGCCCACTGGTGCCAAATAGAAACGCGGAGACCGAGTTTTGGGTGAAGGAGGAAAAGATAGCTTTTATTGCTTTGCCAGGTGAAGGAGGCCATAGCAGGCTAACGCCTTAAAGGCTGTGCCCTCCATTGGGAAGAATTGTGGGGAGGTTTTTTTTTTTTTTTGTCTTTTTGCCTTATCTAGGGCTGCACCCGCGGCATATGGAGGTTCCCAGGCTAGGGGTCTAACGGGAGCTGTAGCTGCCGGTCTTCACCACAGCCATAGCAACGTGGGATCTGAGACGCGTCTGCAGCCTACACCACAGCTCACGGCAACGCCGGATCCTTAACCCACTGAGCAAGGCCAGGGATTGAACCCAAAACCTCATGGTTCCTAGTCGGATTCGTTAACCACTGAGCCACGACGGGAACTCCTGGGGAGTTTTATAAAGGAGAAAAACAGGATTCCGGATAAAAATCAGGGTTGAGGACAAATATGCATTCTTCTTTCTTAGAGGGAACCTTAGTCATCGAAGGGGGCGTCAGATCGCAACCTGATCATGATGGTGGGCTTCTGGGTTATTGCCTAGGATAACAGTACTTGCTAAAAGGGCATATTGATTAGAGATTAGAACAAACTAGGAAAGTTCCTGAAAAATATCATGTGCTTATAGTCTTTAACCCACAAGCAATTGTGCTCAGGGTGCCTAATCTTTAGTTTTGGGGCGATTGTGTTTAGGGTACAATTAAGGCAAGGAGAAGGACAAGGAAGGATTCTAAACTATTCAGTTTTAAAGCATTCATTTCTAAAAGAAGCATAAGGAATATAACTTTTCTCTTAGCTGTCTAAGATGCTTACGTCATTATGTGTATCCCTTGAAAGGGGACCAGGATCCGGCCCCAAGGCTGTCCTCCCTCTTCCTCCCTGGTCTTTCCATCCTCTTCCTTCCTTGATCAGACACTGTCTAAACCTGCCCCTTGGAACTCGGGGAAGGCTGTGGAGGCTGAACGAGGCCCATTTCCTAAAAACAAAGGGGGTGGGGGGACACAGAAAGTCTTTTGTGCCCAGGAGCCCCGTAAGGCGCTGGTCGGTTACACTATGAGGAGTAAGCTTCACTTCCCTGATGTCCAGCCCTCAACCCCAGCTACTGCATGAGGCACAAAGGTAGCCCTCCAAATGGTGTGCTCACTGCTGGATTGTTCCCAGGTGAGGGAGGGACAGAGTCACGTAAGCCTCACCTGGCAAAATATTGCTGTTTGAGATGGACCAGAGGCTTAACACATCAGAAAGAGCTCTTTTAAAAGAGTTTTGAGCTGTAGTCAAGAGGTTTTGTCCTATTTGTTTGTTTTGTTTTTTGATTGTTTTCATTTACTTAGTGGGCCAGTGATTTTTTGAGAGCAGAAAATTCTCCATTAGGGACAATGTACGTCTCTGTGGTAACACCGTTTTTCCTCTCTGCTGTTTAGTTTTCCTTTTCTTTCGTCTCTGGGGGATGCAGCCATGTAACTTTACCAAACGTGCTGAAGTATGTGATTTTAAGAGTTGGTTCATTTCTTTATCAGTGTGTGTATGTTGGAGGGAGCAGGCGGAGGCATGAGCCTCCTAGACCGTGATGTCATATGTCCCAGTGACTGGATTTGGAGCTGGCTGGGTCCACAATAACCATGTGCCAAGAAGAACAAATGGAAAATTGGTGAGGGGCTCCCAGGCTTGAAGCTTTAAAATAAGTATTTTTTCAAGAAGAGGGGATTTAGGAATAAGCCATCTCCATAAGCACTTCTGTAGTCATCCCGATTCCAAGACCAATAAAGCGAGATTCCTTTTACCTAAAGAATGTTCAGTTTTAAAAATGGAATAAAAACACGATTTTGTAGTTCTTTTCCCCCGTCTCTTAAATAGTCCCATTCCTGCCTCCATTCAGAGGTGCTACTCGCAAAGGAAGTTATTACCTCCTACCCAGCAGTCACTGCCTGATTCTGACAATGTCAGAATATTTCATAGAGCAACCCCATGATGCTGGCATTTTCTACACTCAGTACACGTGTAGTTTCCATTCATTTTAGAAAAATTGGACTGTGAGCACAGCAAGGAGAATAACTCCTGTGTTTTTTCTCTTATAAGAAATGTGCTTTTATGATGTAGTTTTTAATTGATTAAAAGGTAAAGGTAATAAATGAACATCTGATCCAAGTTTCAGTAAAGGGCCCTTTATTGAGGTACGGGCTCTAAAAAGTTATTTTAGGCAGGTTCCCAGAGGCAATTTTTAAAACCATAAGGCTGGATGAGGAGGCTGTGACTCTAATGAATTCTGCCACTCCTTAGAAATAAATTAAGAGTTTCCTTCCAAGTGGAATGGCTAGCGGGCTGAGAGGTAATATCTTAAAATAGTTGAGCCCAAACATAAGCTGGATTTGCATTTTTTAAAGCCTATAGTTTGCTTTTCACATTTTCTCTCTTCCTCAGTGACTCTGGCATTGTAGGGTCCAAGTTGCTTTCTGACAAAGGTATCTTGGGCTCATTTTATGAGGTGTAGATTAGAGAGCCAGCCTGGTGCTTTGACTGGCTGAACTTTCCATTCTGCCCTAAACAACCTGGGAAAAGTCAGTGTGATTTATGACAGTAGTTTCTGCTACCCTTTTACTTAGCCAGAAATATTCTCATGCTACCAAAAAAATCACCCCCCCAAACCAGCACATTTTGAGCCATTGTCATTTCTACATCTTGACTAATCATCTGAGAGATTCATTAATTAAATAAGTTTAACAAAGGAGCCTTCCTTGTGAGTGAGGGTACAGTGAAAATCAGTGAAGAGATCTTCTAGTTACATCCAATATACTCTTAAACTCAGGGAGGGTCTACTGAACAGATATATGATATGAGACTACTTGGTTATTTTCATGAGTTATTCCATATGTTGGGCGTAAAAGCCCATCGTGAAGCAGGTGGTGACTTCTGTAACGTTCATTGGGTTCCTTTGGTGCTAGTGTTTTAGGTTGTGTGAATACACGCAGTAGAGATGAAAATTAGACATGCACATATGTACACACATACACACACCCTACCACTCAGAAAGCACTGATATTTCTGAAAGATCAGGATGCTGGGCACATGTTTACAAAAAGTCAGAGATTGGTCATCAGTACTAATACCCTTTAAATTGTGTGGTGCCTTTTCCTTGTCGCAGCTTAAAGACCTTCAGTTATACCCACCGCATGTTTGGAAATGAAAAACTCTCATTTTGTGTAGAGGTTACGGCCACGTGCATACAGGGGTTCCCAAGCTTTTTATGACAGTGACACATATGAGAACAGTATTCACTGTCAGGCATACTTCCTGCTACAGACAGAAAATAGGCTGCTCCTTGTGTGATTCTTTGTCATAGCTGCAATTCTCTGCTTTTCTCAGACTCCAAAGAAAGCTTGTTGGAGAGCAAATAAGTGAGAGGAGAGTAAAGTTAATTGGGCTAATGTTGACTTCACTCATTAGAAGAAAATTTTAAAAATAGTTCATTCCCCTAACCCCCAATTTTTTATTATGTTAAAATATACATAACATAAAATCTACTGCCTTGACCATTAAAAATTTTTTTTATTAAAATATAGTTGATTTACAGTATTGTGTTTCAGGTATACAGCAAGTGATTCAGTTTTATATATATTTATGTAAATTATATATATATTCGTTTTTAGATTCTTTTCTAAGTTATTACAAGGTATTGAGCTATCTTAACCATGTAAAATGTATAATTCAGTGGTATTAAATACACTCACAGTGTTTTACAATCATCACTACTATCCCTCTCCGTAACGCTTCTCATCTTGTAAAACTGAAACTCTGTACCTATTACACAGCTCCCTATTTTTTCCCTTTCTGTCTTTTGACCCTTCTGCTTTCTGTCTCTATGATTTTAATTACTCTAAGTACTTCATATAAGAGGAGCCATACAGTATTTATCCTTTGGCGAACGGCTTATTTCTCTTTGCATAATGTCCTCAAGGTTCATCTCTGTGGTAGTATGTGTCAGAATTTCCTTTCTTTTTAAGGCTAAATGGTATTCCACTGTATGTGTTTACCACACGTTGCTTATCCATTCATCTGTCAGTGGACGCTTCTGTGTCGTAGTTGTTCATTATTGTGAATAATGTTGCAGTGAACATAGATGTACAGGTATGTCTTGGATATACTGCTTTCAGTTCTTTGGGGTATGTACCCAAAAGTGGGATTGCTGGATCATATGGTACTTCTATTTTTAACTTTTTGAGCAACTCCCACACTGTTTTCCAGAGCAGCTGTACCATTTTTCAGTCCTTCCAACAGTTTTCAAGAGTTCCAACTTCTCCACATCCTGACCAGCACTTCTTATTTATTAATTAATTTTTGATAGTAGCCATCCTAATGGGTATGAGGTGGTATTTCATCATTTTGATTTTCATTTCCCAATGCTTAGTGATGTTGAGCTTCTTCTTCTTTTTTTTTTTCTTTTGCATTTTAGGACTGCACTCGCAGCATATGGAGGTCCCCAGGCTAGGGGTCAAATCGGAGCTGTAGCTGCTGGCCTACACCACAGTCACAGCAATGCCAGATCCAGGCCGCGTCTGTGACCTACACCACAGCTCACGGCAATGCCGGATCCTTAACTCACTGAGCAAGGCCAGGGATCAAACCTGCAACCTCATGGTTCCTAGTGGGATTCGTTAACCACTGCTCCACTACTGGAACTCCTGAGCTTCTTTTCATGTATTTTTTGGCCATTTGTATATTTCCTTTATAAAAATGTGTGTTCAAATCCTTGGCCCATTTTTGAATCACATTGTACATTTTTTTATTATTGAGTTGTAGGAATTTTGGGGTTTTTTGTTGTTGTTGTTTTGGCCATGCCTATGGCATATGGAAGTTCCTGGGCCAGGAACTGAACCTGCACCACAGCTGTAACAAGGCCAGAGCCACAGCAGTGACAATGCCAGATCCTTAACCTGCTGAGCCATGAGGGAACTCTTGAGTTGTAGAATTTTAAAAAATATATTCTGGATTTTAATTCATTATCAGATATATGATACCTTAACTCACTGAGCAAGGCCAGAGATCCAGCCCACATCCTCAGGGAGACTCTGTTGGGTTTTTACCCTGCTGAGCCACAATGGGAACTCCCCATCCTTTCATTTTCAACCTTTTTTGTCTTTGGATCTAAAATGAATCTCTTGTAGACAACCTAGATCATGTGTTTTTATCTATTCTGCTAATCTTTGCCTTTTCATTAGAGGGTTTTATTATTATTATTATTATTATTATTATTATTATTATTTGCTTTTTAAGGCTGCTCCCGAGGCATAAGGAGGTTCCCAGGCTAGGGGTTGAATCGGAGCTGCAGCTGATGGCCTACGCCACAGCCACACCAGATCCCAGCTGCATCTGCGACCTACACCATAGCTCACGGCAGTGCCGGCTCTTTAACCCACTGAGTGAAGCCAGGGATCGAACCTGCAACCTCATGGTTCCTAGTTGGATTTGTTTCTGCTGCGCCACTATGGGAACTCCTAATTAGAGAGTTTTAAATCTGTTTACATTTTAAAGTAATTACTGACAAGGAGGGACTTACTCCTGTCATTTTGCTGTTGTTCTCTGTATTCCTTATAGTTTTTTTCCCCTCATTTCCTTCATTACTGTCTTCTTTTGTGTTTAGTTGATGTTTTATAGTAAAATATTAAATTCCTTTCTCACTTCCTTTTGCATATATTCTGTAGCTATTTTGTTTGTGGTTACCATGGGGATTACATTTAATATCCTAAATTTATAACACTCTGATTTGAATTTATACCAGCTTAACTTCAGTAACATACACAATTCTGCCCTTTTTACAGCTCCATCACCAGCTCCTTCGGTTGCTGATGTCACAAAATTACATCTTTATGCATTATGTATCCCCAAACATAAACTACTAATTCTTTTAAATGTATTGGTCTTTAAAATTATGTAGAAAGTACTTTGGAGCTATAAACCAAAGTTCTTTTTTTTTTGGTCTATTTAGGACTGTACCCACGGTATATCGAAGTTCCCAGGCTAGGCGTTGAATCAGAGCTACAGCCACTGGCCAATGCCACAGCCACAGGAGCACTAGAACTGAGCCAGGTCTGTGACGTACGCTGCAATTCACAGCAATACTGGGTCATTTAGCCCACTGAGCGAGGCCAGGGATCGAACCCTTGTCCTCATGGTTACTAGTCCGGTTTGTTACTGCTGAGCCACGACAGGAACCCCCAAAGTTCTTTTAAAAATGTTTCTTAATTCATATCAAAAACAAAAAACTGGAGTTGCAAACCATTGCTACAATAATCCTAGTTTTATAATTGCTCGTGTGTTTACCTTTATTGAGATGTTTGTTTCTCCATATAGCTTCATGTTACTGTCTAGTGTCCTTCCATTTCACCCTATAAAACTTCCTTGATCATTTCTGACAGAGCATGTCTAGGGGTAATGAACATCCTTAGCTTTTGTTTATCTGGGAATGTCTTAGTTTCCCCTTTCAAAGGATGATTTTGCCGGATACAGGATTCTTAGTTGACAACTTTTTTTTTTTTTTACTTTGAAAATATGGGCCCATTGCCCTCTGGCTTCCAAAGTTTCTGATGGGAAATCTTCTGATAACTTATTGAGGATCCCTTGTATGGGGTGTGTCACTTCTCTCATGTTGTTTTCATGGTTGTCTTTGAAAACTTGATTGTAATGTATCTTGGTGTGAATCTCTTTGAATTCATTTTACTCGTGTCTTTTATCAAAGTTGGAAATTTCAGCCATTATTTCTTCAAGTATTCTTTCTACCCCACTCCTTCTTTTCTCCTTTGGGAACTCACACAAGGCATATGCTGTTCTGCTTGCTTATGTCCTTCAGGTCCCTTAGGCCTTGTTCATTTTTCTTCCATCTTTTTCTTTCCTTTCCTCACATTTAGTTATTCCTCTTGTCCAACCTCTGGTTTACCAATTCTTCCTTCTACCTGCTCAAATGTGCGTTTGAATCCTTATAGTGAAATTTTCATCACAGTTATACTTTTCAACTCCAGAATTTCTTTTTGGTTTCTTTTTCTAGGTTTTCTAACTCTTTATTGATACCTTCACTTTGTTCGTATGTAATTTTCTTTCTTTAGTTCTTTGAGCATCTTTAACATTGTTTTTAAAAGTCTTTGTCTAGGAGTTCCCATCGTGGCTCAGCAGAAACGAATCCAACTAGGAACCATGAGGTTGTGGGTTCAATCCCTGGCCTTGCTCAGTGGGTTAAGGATCCGGTGTTGGCCGTGAGCTGTGGTGTAGGTTGCAGACGCGGCTCGGATCCTGCGTTGCAGTGGCTGTGGTGTAGGCCAGCAGCTGTAGCTCCGATTCGACCCCTAGCCTGGGAACCTCCACATGCCGTGGGTGTGGCCCTCAAAAGACAAAAAAAAAAAGTGTCTAGTACATCTGCCACCAGGTCTTCTTTGGCTACAGTTTCTGTTGGTTTATATTTTCCTTTACACAGACCATAGTTTCCTGTTAGTTTGTATGTTTTGTGCATTTTTTGGTTGTTGCTGAAAACTGAACATGAGTCTAATAATGTGGTAACTCGAGATCAGACTCTCCCCCTTTTCCCAGGTTTAGTGTTTTGGTTATTGTTTTTGTTTATTTGATTGTTGTAGGCTGCCTCTGTGCTGAGGATCAGCCTGAGTGTAAAGTTAAGGTCTTCTCAGATCTTTTCCTTTTTTAAAAAATTTTATAAAGTATGGTTGATTCACAATGCTGTGTCGGTTTCCACTGTACAGCAAAGTGACTCAGTTATACATTTCTCAGATGTTTTCCTGTGTATACATGATCACTTTCTAATTGTTCCCATCTACGCAATTTTTTTTTCTTTTTTGGTTGCCCTATGGCATATGGACAACCATATGTTCCTGGGCCAGGGGGTCAAACCTGAGCCAGAGCTGCAGCTTATATCACAGCTGCAGCAACATCCAATCCTTAACCCTCTGTTCCAGGCCAGGGTCAAACCCTTGTCCCAGCCACTACAGAGACACTGTAATCCTGTTGCACCACAGCAGGAACTCCTTCTTCTTCTAATTCTTCTTCTTCTTTTTTTTCTCCCTCTATGAAATTGTTTTTGGATGACCTAATATATGTTGTCTGGCTCCCAAGAGGGGAAAAAGAGAGAGATAAGGGGTAGGGGGAAGGGCACTGGCCCTTTATTTTCCCTGGAAGTCCTTCAGCCAAAGAGGAAGGGACTGGCAACAGTGGGGGGAGGTGCAATGACGATGGTTGACTGCTTTGTCTCTCCTTGGGTGATCAGAAGCAGCAGTCAGTGATCAGAACACAGGTCCCGGATGTTTAGAGGACAGGATCCTTTGTCCCCCACTTTGGCAACACCAAACTGTGTGCAGCCTGCCCTAGGAACAGGTGCACAGCTGCCTGCCATGTGGCTGGGGGTGGGAGATAGATAGCTGATACTGTGCTAAGAGCTGAAGTTGACTGAAATTATTCACAATTTAGCATCTAAGCCTTCCCCTAGAATTTCCAGGCCTTGAATAGACTCCAGAATTCCAAAACAGTTGCATCAGATTCTGGCAGCAATAGTTGTCTAGGTTGGGAAAGAGATTCCTGGTGCTTCCTATTCCATCCTCTTCCCAGATTTCTCTCCTCCTTTCATTTACATTTTTTAGAAGAAATATTTGGTAAAAATGCCAGAGACTAGTTTCCTGTGATGTATTTTACAATTGATGCCAGTATCTCAGTGTCACAACCTTCCGCTGGAGGACTTTGCTCCTCACTAGGCCAGTGCGATCGGACCAGTCAGTTGCAAGGGTATGAATTTTTTTTTTTTACCGCTAAAGAGGGAATCATTCTCCATTAAGGGACAGCCTGTCTTTTGTTTCAAAATGTCAAATGTTCCAGCGCTGGCAAAAACTAGTTCTTTTGTGGGGGGCAGGGACTGCACCTGTGGCATGCAGAAGTTCCTGGGCCAGGGCTTGAATCCACGCCATAGCAGTGACCTGAGCCTCTGCAGTGACAACACCAGACCCTTAGCCCACTGAGCCATGTGGGAACTTCAAAACCTAGGTTTTGATTTAGTAATCGTATGTCTGTTGCTCAGCCTTTACCTAGAGCAAAGTTTCAAGTAGGGGAGCTGAGACTCTTTGAAAGGGT
Organism: Catagonus wagneri; assembly: GCA_004024745.2. Taxonomy (NCBI): domain Eukaryota; kingdom Metazoa; phylum Chordata; class Mammalia; order Artiodactyla; family Tayassuidae; genus Catagonus; species Catagonus wagneri. Next base: position 7,890,590 of record PVHT020000059.1, read on the forward strand.
GACATGCCAGTTTTTGAAGTATTCTATATTTTTCAGCCTGACTAGATTACATAATGCGCTCTAGAGAAACTCTGTACTCTGCTCCGACTGTGCTCAGTAGAAGTAGTCTTGTTTCAGCTGATTAGACTGTTCTTCCTATCTCTGCTGATATCTTGAGAGGCATCTTACTTGCTCATGCTTTGTTCCAGTCTTTCCTGATCTTCTCTTCAATACAGTCATCGCTCTCGTCTCTGAAGCTCCACTGCATTGTAATCATTCTTTTATGGCATTTAACCTGTCCTCGTTTTTATTTGTGTTTTTGTTCTAATATACTATAACCGACACACATCAGGAAGTGCCTTCCCAAAATACGTCACTTTGGCATGAGAATTATTTTGAGCTGAAGGCATTTGTGTTCCTGAAATTCCTTATCTGCCTAAAAACAGGGCCTCCTAAAATAACTCAATTCCCATAACCCCCTTTGACCAATTTCTTTTCTTTTCTTTTTTTTTTTTTTTTGCTTTTTAGGGCCACACCTGCAGCATATGGAAGTTCCCAGGCTAGGGGTCGAATCAGAGCTACAGCTGCTGGCCTACACCACAGCCACAGCAATGGTGGTACTTATTTATTTTATTAAAATTTAAATTTTTAATTGAAGTATAGTGGATGTATAATATTTTATGTTATACATGCCAAAACTATATATGCCAAAAAAAAGAAAGTAATTTGTGTTTTTATAAATGCCTTTTCTCCCCCCTTCTAAGAAGTTATTTATCCTCCCAGAAGTGGCCCTTCTAGTCTTCTACAGACGCACTCTAACCGACTCCCTGTCGCATTTTTCTTTTTTTATGTACATACATAAATGAAAATCTGTCATTACTCTTGCTAATCTATCTTTTGTCAGCTTAATTTGTAGGCCACTCATTGCAACATAAAAGGATAGAGGAAACTTTTTCTTCTCAACGCGACTTTTTCTGTTTTTTTGCTTTTTAGGGCTGTACCTGTGGCATATGGAGGTTCTCAGGCTAGGGGTTGAATCAGAGCTACAGCTGCTGACCTGTGCCACAGCCATAGCCATGCCAGATCCGAACCACATCTGCCACCTACACCACAGCTCATGGCAACGCCAGATCCTCAACCCACTGAGCGAGACCAAGAATCAAACCCACATTTTCATGGATACTAGTCAGGTTTGTAACCTGTTGAGCCACAATGGGCACTCCAGCAAATTTTTTTTTTTTTCATGGCCCCATTGTGGCATATGGAAGTTCCTGGGTCAGGGTTTGAATCTGAGCTGCCGCTGTGACCTATGCCACAGTCGCAGCAATGCTGGACCCTTTAACCCACTGTGCCTAACAAGGAGTCAAACCCATACCTCCACAGAGACCCGAGCTGCTGCAGTTGGATTCTTAACCTACTGTGGCATGGTGGGAACTCCCACAGCAAACGTTTTAGGTTATGACTTTGATGACTATTGCATTAGCTTAGACTGAATTTGGCATGTTTGAGCCTGTAGGGGATAAAAAATAATTTTCTCTCTACCTTTCCAAGTCTTTGGCAGAGACCCCTGTAATGAAATACAGATTAACAAGGGAAAAAAGAAACAAGTTTATTAACAGGCATACCTCGGTATATGTGGGGGACACCAGGCAAAGATGAAAAACTCCCCAAGGTGGCTTAGGATTCAGACTTAATAGGAACAGGGAGAGTGGATATACTTTCTTAGGGGAGACTAAGTAATTTTTAAGGAAGATGAATGGACCTGAAACCAAGCTGGACCCTGTGGGGCCCGTGGGTACAAAGCCTTTCTGTGTTCCCTGTTGCTTGTTTGTAGGAAATAGGTTTCATTTTTGCCTTTTTGACCTTCCCCGAGTTCCGAAGGGCAGGTTCAAAAAGTTGCTAATTTGGGAAGGAAGAGATTGTAGAAAGAAAGGAGGAGCAGCAAAGAAACAATAGTGCAGCCAGGGGGCAGGGTCCTGGTTCCTCCCGAAGGAAAGCACGTAGCAATACCTTTGAGTTCTGCAGAAACTAAGGCCCCCTCCCAGGTGGAGGATGGTAACTGCATGCTGAGCACAAGGTTCCTGGAGCGCTGCCCTCCTGCCTCACCACCAGCAACTCAGAAGTCACATACCTACCTGTTATGTTTGCCGAGGGAGGAACACGAGGGGCCTAGTTGGTAAAGCAAGAGAGGTACTTTTAATAATGATTTTTATGTTTTCCGTTATAGCTGGTCTACAGTGTTCTGTCAGTTTTCTACTGTACAGCAAGGCGACCCAGTCACACACGTATACATTCTTTTTTCTCACATTATCATGCTCCATCATAAGTGACCAGACCTAGTTCGCAGTGCTGCACGGCAGGATCTCATTAAGGCATCAGAGGGGCATGGGCTGAGCTCAAGATGGCGACAGCCCTGACTGTGAAGAGCTGCTGGGCTTATAAAGGATTTGTGGTGGGAATCGGGCTGGAGTTCATGGCGGGAACTTGTGGCAGGACCAACAAAGAAGGAGGAGGGGAAGGTCAAGGGAGAGGCAGGTGGAGAGGGGTAGGTGGTTGGGTCGGTGCCAGAGAGCAGGTAATCCTTGCAGGGGGCTAATCTGTGCTCCACTCCGGGAAATGGTGTGGGTCTTGTGCTGGGCCCTACCCGTGTCTGCAGCAGGTCCCCAAGGCCAGCAGTCACGTTCGGGGGCAGGTGGGGGTCTGTCTCCAGCCTCCTGGGAACCTATCAATATCCTGCAGCCTCCACCCCAAATTTTTATAAAAACTTTTCTCAGAAAATCATTGGGGAGTTTAAGCGTTTTTTTTTTTGAGCACAGGGTTCCTATTGCCCTTGCTGGGCCCTGCAATAAACCTTTATCTGCTCCAGATGCCTTATGTTTCGGTTTGTTCAGCCTCACTGTGCATCAGGAACATGAACTTTTGTTTGGTCACAGACCCTTAGAAGAATTAATGGGAGTTATGACAGTTTGTGACAAAGTTTGTCTCATCTTCTGTGATAAGAGTCAATCTCCTCTGGTGAAATTACCCAGCAGGGGATTTAGGACCATCGAGTTCCTGTTGGGGGATCTGGCTTCAGGCAGAGGAGGGAGTTCAGGGAATTGCATCTGATGTTTTTCAAGTATATAACTCAAAATATTCAGTATCTTAGAGTGGCATATTTTGGGTTGCCCAGAACTCCTAGAGTCATTATGAGAGTCTGTTACAGGCTTTTATGCAGCCAATCAAGAAGAATTTAGAAAGCAACTACAAGGAGTTCCCTGGTGGCCTAGTGGTTAAGGAGCTGGCATGGTCACCACTGCGGCTCAAATCACTGTTGTGGTGTGGGTTCACTCCCTGGCCTGGGAACTTTTGCATGTCCCGGACACAGCCCAAAACAGAAAAAACAACCCCCAAAACAAACAAAATAAAACAACTGCAAGAAAATTTGATTCTTAGCCTTCTTTGAATTCTTGTAGCCCTTTAAGGACTCACGTGTGTGTGTGTGTGTGTGTGTGTGTGTGTGTGTGTGTGTGTGTGTGAATTAACATATGTCTTTTCTATCAGAGGATGTCTTGGCTACTCTGTTTTGTTCCTGCTTTGTCTGAGACACCCTCCTGCACCCCTCCCCTCTTTCCCTCTTGTCCCAGTAACAATTTGTTTCAAATTAGCCAACCAACCAAGAAGAATGTGTGCCCTGACCTGACCAATGAGAAGGGGACAGGTGTACCACCTGCGTTAGGGATAAATAGGGGGCGGGCGTCTTCCCTCTTTCATGTGTGCTTTTTGAGAACTCGTGCCCTTCTGCAGAAGTGAAGAGCCTTGTCCAGATCTCTCTGTGTTCATGTGTCTCACTGTCTGACCTTGACTATCCGAGTCAGAGTCATTTTCCCCAACATGTGTTAAAAGATATTTTGGTTTTATCTCTTCTACTTGATCCTAACTGAGTATAAGGACTGTCTATGTGTATTTCCTACAGGGTATAAATGTTTGCTTAACAAATGATTCTCTTGCTGAATTTTGCCCTGAATTTACTAAACTCACCAAATAATTTATTTTGTGTTGAATCTATGCTGGTTTCTTTCTTTCCCCTTTTTTTTCTTTTGCCTTTTCTAGGGCTGTACTTGCGGCATATGGAGGTTCCTAGGCTAGGGGTCTAATTGGAGCTGTAGCTGCTGGCCTACACCACAGCCACAGCAACGTGGGATCTGAGTCGCGTCTGCAACCTACACCACAGGTCACAGCAACGCCGGATCCTTAACCCACTGAGTGAGGCCAGGGATCGAACCCACAACCTCATGGTTCCTAGTGGGATTCATTAACCACTGAGCCCTGATAGGAACTCCTAGGCTGGTTTCTTAAAAACTGTTTTACGATCAGAGGGGCATCATGATCTTTCCTGAAGGTAGAAAGCTGCCCTAGAGAAAAAAATCATTCTTAGAGCTAGAACTCATGAGTCCAGGCCAGCAGTTATAAACATTTAATCTCACTTTTTATGGATGTGAATTGCTGGGGGCATTGAAAACACTCAAACTGCAGACTGTTCAGGCAGCAGCATTAAGGGGAACACTTTAGGATCAGATTAAGAATTTGTGATGGAAAAGGTGTGAAAGATCACCTAGCCTCTAGCCCTTCTAGGTGTAACTGCAGGGTTTGGGGGTGGGGGATGGGGGTTGTTCTTTTTATGTTTCAAAATAGGGATGGAATGAGAAAGCGGAGGATTTATGGGGTGAATTTGCATGAGAATAGGGGATTGGAGAGCTCAGTAATGTCAGGGAAATTTGTAGGTCCTCTAAAGGCCACTGGGGTGTGTGAGAAGTGTTGTGTTAACCAGGAACAGAGGAAGCACAAAGAGAAAACCAAAATCATTGTAAGTCAAAGATAACTGCTTTTTTTTTTTCTGATCTAGAAAATGGCACATTCCTCCCAAACAGTTGGCAGCCCAGAAAACCTTTGATTTAATCCATCCTCTTTTTCTTCTAGAGTACTGGCCAAAAAGCCTTTCTAAGTAACTGACACACTGCACACTCAGGTAGCTTATTAAGGCAGCATCTGTAGGGTAAGGGATATTGCTTACCTGGCTCACCCCTTGGAAGCACAGGAATCTGGACCACCATTGTCAAGGGTTTTCTCTGACTATGGAAGTAAACATACCTGGACGGTTCATTAGCGTGGAATTTCATAGAGTTAATAAAGGCATTAATTAAGAATACCAAAGCCCAAACACGGAAGGAGACCTATATCCAGTTTCCTCTGAGCTGAGTGTAAGCACCATTTTTTAACAACTGCAGATACTTACAGCGTGGTTCTGCTATTAATTTATAATCCTTCACTGCCGGGGGCTTGGGGAAGCCTTTAGCTGTGTGTGCCTAAGGGAAGGGTCTCCGCTGTGTGTCTATTCTCCTCTTGTCAGCCAGGTTCTGTGTTTTGTCTGCTGACCTTTTCAGAATATCCTATGCTACTCTATCATGGACCAGTTTGCACCGGAATGTTCCTTTGTCCTATTGGGGGCCTTTCCTTTCTCCACTACTAACTGAACATCTCATACAGCAAAAATTCTCTGTTTAGAGCTTCAATTAACAGAGTCCTCGCTACTGAGTAAAGGCTGTTAGGCAGGCTCCAATGTGTGTGTGGCTAAGTGCCTGTTACCCACTTTACATCAGGAAGGCTTTTTCTTTTGTTAAAAAAAAGACAACAGACCCAAAATGGAGTCACTTGTGCTAAATCCACGTCAGTAAACCAAGACCTAATACCTACCTAATTGCAGTTTCAGCTTCTCCTGGGAACATGACCTTTAGCCAGCCAATCTGGAATTACTTTGTCAGCACTAGTGAGGTTATCCGCCCAAGGGACCCTTCTGTTCCCCAAAGGAAGGTGACCTTGCCTGAAACATTCTACTCCTTGCTAGAAACTTCCTTTTCCTGGCCACTTATGACAATAAACGTCTTCCATTTAGTACAGCTCCTTAGAATTCCTTTCTTTCGCTAGATGGAACGCTGCTCCATTCATGAATCATTAAGTAAAACCAATTAGGTCTTCACATTTTCTCAACTGATTTTCTTTCTCTTGCTTTTTAGGGCTGCACCTGCAGCATATGGACGTTCCCAGGCTAGGGGCAGAATTGGAGCTGCAACTGCTGGCCTGCACCACAACCACAGCCACGCTGGTTCCTTAACCCACTAAGCAAGGCCAGAGAGAGAACCTGCATCCTCATGGATACTAGTTGGATTTGTTACCGCTGAGCCACACAGGAACTCTGAATTTTCTTTTTAATACTCTGTATCTTCTTACTTTTAAAAGGGGTGGGAGAGCTCTAAATTCTAAGCAGATGGGCTTTCCCACCTTTTGGTATTGTTTTCTGGTTGTTTGTGTGCTCTTGCTTTCTGCCTCACCCTACAGAATGCCTTCTGAGCTCAGCCTGCACTGTAATTAAGTAATTTATTATGGCTAGTTGTCACCGTATTGCCTCTCATGCTAGGTGCCAAGAGGGCAGGCACCAGTGTCTCCTGCTCACTGTTTTGTCTGCAGCATCTAGCCAGCATCTCGCCCAATGGTTATTCAATGAATGTCTCTTTCACACTGGCACAGAAGGAAGACGGTGATGGAGTTTCCGCTGTGGTGCAGCAAAAACGAATCCAACTAGTATCCATGAGGATGTGGGTTGCTGTGGCTGTGGCTGTGGGTGTGGCCCTAAAGAAGGAAAAAAAGGGAGGTGATATAAACTTGCTTATTTTGTTGAAAAAAGAAACTTTCCAGGCTGAAAAATATTTCCCATTAGGCAGATTCCTGGATGCTATGATAAACTGATGTAGCTTTAACTGTAGTCACTTAAGAGTTTTTCTATTTAATCATTTCATGCTCATTATTCTTATGGTTTTTATTATAAATTTTGAAGGGAAAGGGGCATTTAACAAGATCAACTGAAATAAAGAATTTGGGAAATTATCCAGCTAATTTAGGGCAAAAACCATATGTATTCAAGTATAAGGCAACGTTGGAATATAATGCTATTTGCATTTTTTTTGTCAATTTGAATATACAAAGTTCTGAGACCATAAAGGAAATAGGCTAATGTCTACTCAAAGATTTAATTATTAATTTAACATATTTAAAAATTGATAATAAGATTACCTATATAATGTATTCCTTTAAAAATAGGGATGGAAAAATTTCAACTTACGCTATTACAGACATCTTTGGCATCTGTTTTCTTTCATCATTACCAGAGTCACAGTTTTTCAGAGCCCTTTGTATTTCTGTCTGAATTGTTTTGAGACAGAGCACTTTTTGAATCCATGAATGATGGGGGTCACTAGAAATTCCACCCCAAGTCACAAATAGCCGTCGTATAATATTGTAGCCAATGGCTTTTTTATTATATCTCCTGTTGGCTTCCTGTCTCATCTATGCTGGCCACAGCCTGTTTGCTGTATTGCTTTAGGTTATTTTTTAAAATCTTGATTACAGTGATAGCCAACCCTTGTAATTTTCATACCTCCAGACAATTAATGTATAGCAATATGCCCTCTAAAAATCAGTTTCAGAGTTCCCTGGTGGCTCCATGGGTTAAGGATCTAGTATTGTCACTGCTGTGGCTTGGGTTACTGCTGTGGCATGGATTGGATTTCTGGTTCTGGGAACTTCCACATGCCTTGGGTGCAGCCTTCCTCCTCCTAATAAATCAATTTCATTGATTATGTGCATCCAAACTAGTATTAATTAAAGTTAGGCTAATGTGGGTTCCTCAAACAATATTTTGTAGTTCAAAACAAAGTAATAGAGAAAGTACTCTACAATATGAAAGACTTCGCGAGGACTCAAATATAAAAATTTTCTGGGAGTTCCCATTGTGGCTCAGCAAGTTAGGAGCCCAACTAGTATCCATGTGGATACAGGTTTGAACCCTGGCCTTGCTCAATGAATTAAGGATTTAGTGTTGCTTTGGCATAGGTTGCAGATGCGGCCTGGACCCCCCGTGGCTATGGCTGTCGCAGTGGCAGTGGCGTAGGCCAGCATCTGCAGCTCTCATTCAACACCTAGCCTGAGAACTTCCATATGCTGCAGGTATAGCCCTAAAAAGAAAAAAAATTACATCTTTTCTGAGGGGTAACACATTGGCTTGCATTTGAGCATATGAAACATCTCCTGCTGGGTACTTTGGGGGTGTCCCCTGTGATCTAGACTGGTTGGTTCACTGATAAATTTATTGGATTTTTTTTTAGTTTTCTATGTCACCTTAAGCAGTTATTAACCAGCAAGTATTTAATGTTCAGTATTTAGGCTTTTTAAAAAAGTAATTTGTAATCTGTCTTGCTCAGGATGAACATGAAGCTAGAGACTATCTACATTCTCTAATCATTGTCTCCCTGACCCATTCCTCGTCTTCCTCCACCCCTCCTAACACAGATGTTACAAAGGATACAGTCAAGGAAATTTGGGACTTGACTCCTCAACCTTTCTTCTGGGCTAAGTCTCATTTCATTGATTCCAACACTTACACTCCCCCCCGCCCCCCCCCCCTTTTTTTTTTTTTTTGTCTTTTTTAGGGCTGCACCCAGGGCATATGGAGGTTGCCAGGCTAGGGGTCGAATTAGAGCTATGGCCTGCTACACCACAGCCACAGCAAGGCCAGATCCAGGCTGTGTCTGCAACCTACACCACAGCTCACAGCAATGCCAGATCCTAAACCCACTGGGCAAGGCCAGGGATTGAACCCACGTCCTTGTGGATACTGGTCAGGTTCGTTACCGCTGAGTCATGACAGGAACTCCCCTCCCACCTCATTTTTAATGTCTCTGAACACGAGATGTGCTTTATAATTGAAGACATTTTACAATTATTATTGTTCAAGTCACAGTTGTGATGTGGTTGCAGGAATCTGGTCATAATTATGCATATTATTGTCACTGTAATTGAGTTAATGCACGTAGCTGCCATTTACAATGTCTTCAAAATAACCTCAGTGTAATTTGGCATTGAAACAAAAAGTTATATTTGCCAAAATGCATGGAAAAAGAGCAGTGTGATATACAATGATAATCTATAACTAAATAAGTCTAAATGAGTCTAAATAAGACCTCTTTCCGTAAATACAAAAAATTCTAAGTGATGAGAAAGCATTGTGTCCGAGTTTAGTACCGTTTTCTTTTTTTTTTTTAGTGGCGCACAATGGAATATTTAAAGATCATTGGCATCTTAGATTTAATGAAATATGATAGTATTTGCTTTAGATTGAAAAGTTGAGTTTCATGTCCTTTTCTAGTTTCAATAGACTTAATGTATTCCTCCTTTCTAAGATCACATTTAAAGGAAATTGTCTGCAGTCTGTTTACTAAGAACTTTGCTCAAGTTCAGCTGAAGTTTTTCAATTAGCCTTTACTTCAAAGCATTACAAAGGGGACTGAAAAATCTGGTGAACATGTTGCAATGGCAGGACTTGTATTAAAACCCATAAAGGTGCAAAAAATTTGAGATTAGAAGAGTATCACAGCTAAATAGTTACATAGTGCATAGTTTTCTTTTTAAAAAATCTCTTATGACTTCAGAAAGAATAGCTTGAATCCTTTATAAATAAGGTTGGGCTATTCAGTTAATCATCAGACACCCATTTGTTAAGAAACTACTGTATGTAGGACTCGGTGTTCACTCATACCTGATATTTAGTGCGTCTGCTCTGTGCTAGGTGTTGTTCTGGGTTCCAAGATAAATAGTAAAAGAGAGGGTCACAGCCTCCTTGAAGCTTATTTTTTAATTGAGGAAGGCAGGTCAGTGTTAGCAGGAGGCATTTTTAGGTTTTGCAGATATTTTGCTCTGATGAACCTGAAAGCGGGTCTCTGGACCACGAATGAGGAGAATCAGTCAAGGTCCCAGCAGGAAACAAATCACACACTGCAAGTTGGGACTTTGCAGAGTGTTTACAAAAGGGACTGTTTACTACGAAGGGGTGGGCAGGATATAGGAAAACCACAAGGTAATTTAGTACTTGAGGAACCAGTAATAGTAAGTGGAGGGGGCTGGAGCGTGGGGTAGGATGGAAGGTGAGGACGTAGGACCCCCACCCTCAGGCCTAAGGGGGACTGGACTTCAGCAGAAACAGGGAAATCACAGACTCCAAGGAAAGTTTTTCAAGTGTTTAAACAGGGGCTTTAATGTAATTAAGAAAGACAGTTCTCCATGTAAAGAGGCCAGGGTTCTTCTGAGACCGATAGCGCTCCCCAGCATCCTCTTCCTTTTCCTCCTCTTGGTGAGAGAGAGGGTGACAGTTTTCACTGGCCACATGGTTTGTCACCCACCACCAACTCTGGATACGCGACCAGATTTGGACCAGTACGTTGTGGGCAGAAGTGAGGCATGCAACTTCTGGATCATCTTTTTAAGGCTGCTTGATTCTCTCTGCCCTGCTTTCCACTGGCTGGGCAACAGCAATAATTGGAGCTCAATTGGAAGCTACGTGTTGGAGAAAGCAGACCCACCTCTCACCTCTGTCATGTGAGAGAGAAATTTCCATCTTTAAGCCCCTGTATACTGAGACCTTTTTTGTTATAGCAGCATAGCTGATCCCTTAACTAATATATTATGTGCCCTTGGATAAATTACATCATTTTGTTAAGCCTAAGTTTCCTTACCCTAAAAGCAATTTCCTCTTTGTAGGGCTTTAGTGAGGATGTAATGAGATAAATGTATGTCAAGTGATTAGTACACACATTGTGCTTGGTGCACGTTCACTGAAACAGAGCACAGTTAAAGATGGGGTGTTGCACGAAATGAGGCAGCCAATGAGAGGCCTGCCATGGTATATGTGAAATAAGAAGTATGTATATATTGGTCTCCACCCCCCAGTTCCTGCTAATTTCTGGACTTGGATTCTGGTTCCTGGCAGAGCTCCTAAAGCACTTGTAATTTCCTGAGTGATAGGAGTAGCTGATGGAGAGTTCCTAAAACCCTTGGGATTTCCAGGCCATAGAATATTTGTCTAATGAGGTAACTCATGGACTGGTCTCTGGAAAGACCAAGTCATGATTGGAAGCATGGACTTCTGAGCCCCACCTGCTAGTTTCTGGAGGGGAGGGTGCTGGAAATTGAGTTAAAATTCAATCATGCCCACATGATGACGCCTCTGTAAAAATCCTTCGACTGCGGGTTTCAGAGAGCTTCTGGGCTGACCACATATATGTGCTGGGAGGGAGGTGCACCCCAGCTCCACGTGGACAGAAACTTCTGTGCTTGGGATGCTCCTGCACCTTGCCTGTGTATCTTCTTCTGGCCGTTCATCTGTATCCTTTATCATATTCTTTATTATGTAGTAAACTAGTAAGTGGAAGTATTTCCCTGAGTTCTGTGAGCCATCTTCATAAATTACTGAATCTGAGGAGAGGGTCATGGGAATTCTGATTTATAGCTGGTTGGTCAGAAGCACAGGTGACAATGTGGGACTTGTGATTTTGAAGTGGGACTGAGTCCCGAACTTGTGAAATCTGGCACTAACCCAGGTAGACACCATCAGAATTGAATTGTAGGACACCTACAATTCCGGTGTCCCAGAATTGGTTGGTGTGGGAAAACCACCACATATCTGCATTTTTCCTGGACAGGGTGACTTTTTTTTTTTTTTTAAGTTTTATTGAAGTATAGTTGATTTACAATGTTGTGATAATTTCTGCTGAAGAGTGATTTTAAATACAAGAATGAATAAAATGTAAGCTAAGTTGTCTGCTATGAATGATGTGGTCCTCCTCTGTGACCTGCAAACTGAGTAAAAGTTTGCTTATTTGACCAGGGTTTGCTTTGGGCAGAAACTCAGTTTAAAGGGCGGTGGCCCACATTATAACATCCTCAGAGTGGAGGTAAAGGAACAGCAAAATGCAGAGGCTTAAAGTTGAAACTAGATATGGCCAGAAAAATGTAAGACATTCCTGGAATTTGAAGATTTCTTGAGGGTGGACCTGGGGGTGCTTTGGTTCTCTATGGTTTAATATTCTTGGACATACATTCAGCAGTAACTGGTGGGAGTTCCCGTTGTGGCTCAGTGGTTAATGAACCTGACTTGTATTCATGAGGACACAGGTTTGACCCCTGACCTCGCTCAGTGGGTTAAGGACCCGGCATTACTATGAGCTGTGGTGTAGGTCACAGACGTGACTTGGATTCCGTGTTGCTGTGGCGTAGGCCGATGGCTACAGCTCCGATTCGACCCCTAGCCTGGGAACTTACATATGCTGTAGGTGCAGCCCTAAAAAGACCAAAAAAAAAAAAAAAGTAACTAAATTTCTGAAAGTGGGGTCAAAGGGTATTTGTTTCTGATTGCTATAGGTTGGTTGATTTTAAATTGAGAGGATCTGGTAGCCTCTCCTGTATACTTGATGTATCTCCTGCTTTTCTGCATCCTCTCAGGGTTCTGCTTTTTGTCTGCCTTGGAACCTTCTGGCCGCCTTGGTGTGGTACCCAAATCCTGGGAGGGGTCATAGTCCCATTTGGACAAGTAGATTTTAGTCATGCAGGCCCTGGGCTGTTGCTGGGCCAGCGTGAGTGTATGGGGACGCCTGAGTGGGGGCGTAAGGTATAAATGCTCCTGTACCTTAAGACAAGTGTTTGGAAAGTGTTCATGGTACAGTAAGCTGAATGGCTGTGGTTTGATGACATAGCCACGGAGGTGGTGGCATTGGTGCCTCACATAACGTGTTGTCAGGATGGTGTCTAAAATGAGGATGTGCTGCAGGTAGCGGTTAATAGTAATTTCAGGGATGATCAGAGGTGCTGGCTAGCCCCTGGGTTTAATGGGAAAAGGACATTATCTATTGCATGCTGCCTGTGACTCGAGCCTATATGGGGTGTTCTGAGAGAAAATCCAACATTTCTCTACATGCCTCAGTCAGAGGCAAATTTTTTCTTGAAGCCTCTGGCCTTGTGGCTATATAATCTATATCGCTTGGACCATCTTGCTGATTTCTAGCAGGGAATATGAAATCTGTTTTCTTCTTAGGATCATGGTTTTGCAACCGACTTACTAGGGTGCTTTAAAACTGGCTTGCTCCTTCCACACTCACCTTACCTGGCAGAGTCTTATCTGCCTATGTCCACCAGGGCTCACTCCCCTCCCGGCATCTGCACCCCAGCACCCCCACTCCCCACCTTCCTGAGCTTGCCCCTTTGCTTTCCTAAGACCTGGACAGCTGTTGGGTGTCTCCCACTTGGCTGAATTCCTGGCCACCACTAACTCCAGGTATCTCTGTCTTATTCCCAATCAGAACCCAGTGGGATCTGCCATTTTCCAGAGGTTCTCCTAGGTCAGGTTTCTGGGGAACGACTCCAGGATGGAGATTCACATGCCGAAGCCTGTTGAGGTGTGTGCTTGGTATCAGTGGCCGTGGGGAGGGAATGAAGCAGGACTGAGCCGAGGGAGCAGATGAGTTGCAAGGCGGTAACAACCAGGACCTCAGTCAACCCCAAGGAGGGCTCAAAAGCTGGCCCCTTGGAGGCACGGTGGCGGGGGGGTGGGGGGGAGAGCTGGATCTTTGTGCCAGGACACTGACCAGTCACTGGCTGTGTATCCCTCTGTGGGGTGGGGAGAGATTCAACTGTGACCTTTAGCAGCCAGCACTCCCAGCAGCTGGCGGAGTGCCGACTGTTGTCTCCGCCTCTGTGTCCTCCAGCCCACCCCACAGGAGGGAATCTGGGTGGCTCATCACAATGGGCACCCCAGGGCTAGGACGGAGCAGGGTCTGAGCCAGCTGGTCAGAGAAGCCCTCCTCCCCTTTAGAGTGTGTAGTCATATTTTTTTTTTTGTTCTGAGAAATTCTCTCCCCTGATCACAGCATCTTGGCTTTTCAGGTTTTTATTTATGAAATGATATGGGAATTGTATGTGAAGCTCTGATCTAGGCCTGCAGAGGGACAGAAAGATGAATCCCACCAGGTGGTTTTCCTCAAAGGGATTCACAAGCCGGGGAATGGAATGGGGCTGGTGGAGAGGGTCACAGAAGGCTGGACAGGAGGGCAGGGCTTTGTGCAGGCAGAGTGAGTGAATCATCAGCACTGAGCCCGAACGCCTATCCTTTCTCACTGTCCCTTTTGCCTGGGCAGCAGGAGTGGACACGGCCAGTCCTCCCAGGCGTGACCTTGGAGGGCAGATTCCAGGGAGGGCGATCTCCTTTTAAACTCAAAAGACCCTGCATAAGCAAGGACTGGAAGGTGGATTCAAATGAATGTCTGTGATAAATGCCTCTATTTATATCACTGAAAAACTGGAATAGGCAGAAAGTAGAAAGGAAAAAAATCTATGACCTCCCCACCCAGAGAAAACCCTTGTTATTCTTCTGATGCATTCTTTCCTCTCCGTTCCCCTCTCCCCTTTTGAAAATGGAGGAGGGGTGATCTCTTTCTGTAATTATTTATTTATTTTACTTTTTACTTTTTTATTTTTATCTTTATTTTTTTAGGGCTTTACCTGTAGCATATGGAAATTCCCAGGCTAGGGATTAAATCAGAGCTGCAGCCACAGCTGGCGGCTTACACCACAGCCACAGCAATGCGGGATCCAAGTTGCATCTGTGACCTACACCACAGCCTGCAGCAATGCCAGATCCTTAACCCACTGAGCAAGGCCAGGGCCATATCCTCACAGGCACTAGTCAGGTTCCTAACCCACTGAGCCATAAAGGGGCTCCTTTTTCTGTAATATTATATTTTTGTTCTAGTCTGGTAAAGTGTGGGCAGGGTCTGGGGTATCACTGCCTGGGTTCAAGTGGCAGCTTCCTCCGTATCTGTGTGATTTTGGACAAGTTAGTAACCTTTCTAGGCATTACTTTCTCATTTCTAAGAGGCAGCAATGAAAGGACTTTTCCCATAGGACTCTTATGAAGATGGAATGAGCTAATGTGTGTGAAGCCCTTAACACCATTCCTGGCTTTCAGAAAGTGCTCAATAAATGTTAGCAATGATTACTTTCCCATATTATTGCATCTTTCTGTATCTCATATATGTCTGCACAATAGTCTGTCCCGTGGTTGAACTCTGGTTTACTTTTGTTGGACGGTCTAGGCAGAATCCATTCTTTTATTATTATAAAAAATGTTACAATGAACATTTTCGTGCATAAACAATTATGAATCTTGTAGTTCTTTAGGCTAAAATCCCAGGAATAGAATTTTTAGGTCAAAGGGTAGGCTCTTAACTCTGTATTTTACAGTGTTTTACTGTAAAATACATTTTCTGCAATTAAAGTTTTGTTTATTTAATTGTGGTAAAGCCTATGACATAGTGTTAGTTAATTTATTACATATGTTTTTAAAGCATTTAATAAAATATGTAACAATGTGTTAAGAAAGGGCTTAAGGAGTATGGAATCTATTCTCCAAATTTATTTCCTTTTCCATACACAGTCATAAACTGAAGACAGAATCCAGGCTGCTACTTACCTGATACTATCAGTTTGTTCTGGGCATACTATTTAGGAAGGGTCTAGAATCTTTGAATTTTGGTTCCTAAACTCAGATTTCTTAGACACTTCTCTACATTTTGCATGGAGTTTCTTAACATTGATTTCTACATATATATCTGTTTATTCACTTGTATGTTAAATCTATAGATACTTGGGTAAAGATATCTGGAACACAAAATATTTATATTTCGAGTACATTGCACTTCAGAATGGAATTTTAGATAATAGTATCTGACAAATTTGTAAAGTTTATTCATCTAGGAACCTTCCCAACACTTCAAATTCAACTGACTCAAAACCCAGGAGCACTATACTGACAGAATTAGACTTTTAGGAGTTCCTGTCGTGGCTCAGTAGTTAACGACCCCTACTAGCATCCATGAGGATGTGGGTTTGATCCCTGGCCTCACTTCGCTCAGGGTTAAGGATCTGGGGTTGCCATGAGCTGTGGTGTAGGTCGCAGATGGGGCTCAGATCCCGCGTTGCTGCAGTTCTGATTTGGCCCCTAGTCTGGAAACCTCCATATGCCACTGGTGCGGCCCAAAAAGACAAAAAAAAAGAATTAGACTTTTATGGAATCTTGATGACTTCTATGTTCATAATTATTTCATCTGTTTAAAGGTGGTTTTAATTTGTTCTTTTCAATCTGTATGTCTATTTTTCTTATCTTATTTCAACAAATAAGAACTTGAATGAAATGGTGAATAGAACTGGCAAGAGTAGACAAAACATTCAGCATTTCACCATTAAATATGTTAATGGTAGTTTTTTTGTAGATGTTCTTTGTTCTTTGTCCTATTTTCCTGTACATTTTATTTTCATTATACACAGTTGAATTTTGTCAAACTCTTTTTCTGCATCTATTGAAATAATCACGATTTTTTTCCTTCTGTTACTGTGAATTATGTCGATTAAATTTTAAATATTTAAATAATATTGCTTTGCTGAGATAGAGCCCACTTGATTGTTTGTTTGTTTGTTTTTGCTTTTTAGGCCTGTACCTGTAGCATAAGGAAGTTCCCAGGCTAGGGGCTGAATTGGAGCTACAGCTGCAGCCTACACCACAGCCACAGCAATGCAGGATCCGAGCCACATCTGCAACCTACACCACAGCTCATGGCAATGCCGGATCCTTAACCCACTGAGCAAGGCGGGGGATGGAACCCGCATCCTCATGGATACTAGTAGGGTTTGTTTCCACTGAGCCACAACAGGAAGTCCAACCCCACTTGGTTTTGATGTATCATCTGTTTAATATAGCACAATATTTAATATTCAATGTGCTAATCTTTGAGGATTTTTATATCTGTGATCATGAGGATATTAATCTGTAGCTTATTATTCTGGAAACATCTTTGCCTGGTTTTGATAGTAATGTTATGCAGGCCTCATAAAATGTGGAAACATTCCCTCCTTTTTTTTTCTGAAAGAGTGTGTAAAAGTGGTAGTATTTCTTCCTTAACGGTTGATAGAATTCAGCAGTGAAATCTTGGGATTTTCTTCACAAAGTTTTAAATTACAAATTCAACTTCTTTAATAGTTGCAAAATTATTGAGATTATTTATTTTATATTAATTTTGATAATTTATATATTTCAAGAAACTTCTTCCATTTTGTCTAAGTTGTCACATTCATTGGTATAAATTTTTTCATAATATTTCCTTATTTTCCTTTTGATATCGGTAGGGTATTTTTCACTCCTAATATTGATATTTTGTGTCTTCTTTTTTCTGTGATTGGTGTAGCTGGAGGTTTATCAATTTTATTTATCTTGTCAAAAAAAAACAGGTTTTGATTTTACTCAGTTTGCCTCTTACTAGTATATTGATTTCTGTTCTTGATTTCCTTCCTTTCTATACTTTTATGTGCTCTTCTTTCCCTGTCTTCTTAGGGTGGAATCATAGATCACTGATTTTAAACTTTTTTTCTTTTCTAATGCAAACATCTAAAGGTATAAATTTCCTAAGCATTGCTTTAGTTTGCATCTCACAACTTTTGATATGTTGTGCTTTCACTGTCATTTAGTTCAAAATATTTTTGAATTTCCCTTTCATTTCTTCATTGAACTATAAGTTATTGTATAGATGTTTCTTTTTAATTTATTTTTATTTTTTTAGGCCAGCCCCCTTCGCATATGGAAGTTCCCAGGCTAGGGGTTGAATGGGAGCTGCAGCCACCAGCCTGCACTACAGCCACAGCAACATTAGATCTGAGCCACTCTGTGACCTACACCACAGCTTACCGCAAGGCTGGATCCTTGACCCACTGAGGAAGGCCAGGGATCGAACCTGTGTCCTCATGGATCCTAGTCAGATTCGTTTCCTCTGAGCCACGATGGGAACTCCTGTTTCTTAATATTAAAATAATTGGTCAATTTTCCCAGTAGCCTAGTGGTTAAGGATACAGCATTGTTACTGCTGTGCTGTGGGTTCGATTCCTGGCCCAGGAACTTCTGCATGCAGTGGGTGAGGCCAAAAAAAAATTTGGGGATGTTTCACATGTTTCTTTTTGTTATAAATTTCTAATTATGTTATAGTTGGCAAGTACACTGTATATGACTCAATGCTTTTAAATTTATTGAGACATTTTACATCCTAGCATATGATCTTTACTGATGAATATTCCATGTCCCTTTTAAACAAAAGTATATTCTATGGTTATTAGATGTGGCTTCCATAAATGTCAGCTGAGCCAATTTGATTGATGAGTTTGAAAATGAGTTTTATGTGTTCTTACTGATTTTCTGATACTTGTTCTATCAGTTACTGAATAAAGAGTATTTTAGGGCCACACCTGTGGCATACGGAAGTTCCCAGACTAGGGGTCAAATTGGAGCTGCAGCTGCCAGCCTACACCATAGCCACACACAGCAACACAGGGTCTGAGCTGCATCTGTGACCTACACCACAACTCACGGCAGTGCTGGATCCTTAGCCCACTGAGTGGAGCCAGAGATCAAACCTTCGACTTCATGGATACTAGTTGGGTTCATTACAGCTGAGCCACAATGGGAACTCCTCTAAGTATTATTCTGATGAATAAATGAGATAGTTGATATAAAGCACTTAGCTTGGCATATAATAGGTTCTCAGTAATTGTTAGTTGTGTTATTGTTGTGATTATTATTATTACTACTACCACTAAACTTGTGATTTATCGGAAAGCAGAAATCTTCTTTCTGTGGCAATACTATTTTTTATTGTGTGGAAGTTCCTAGGCCACAGCAGTGACCTGAGCCACAGCAGTGACAATGCCAGATCTTTTTTTTGTGTGTGTGTCTTTTTGCCTTTTTTATTTAGAGCCGCACCCGTGGCATATGGAGGTTCCCAGGCTAGGGGTCTAACAGGAGCTGTAGCTGCCGGCCTACACCACAGCCACAGTAACGCGGGATCCGAGCCGCTTCTGCAACCTTCACCATAGCTCACGGCAATGCTGGATCCTTAACCCACTGAGCAAGGCCAGGGATCGAACCCGCAACCTCATGGTTCTTAGTCGGATTCGTTAACCACTGAGCCACGAAGGGAACTCCCGACAATGCCAGATCTTTAACCTGCCGAGCCACATGAGATTCCTCTACAGCAACACTATCTTTATTTAGATCTGAATAATCTAATATTATTTATGCCCTGTAAGTGGTGCGTAGGGTGTACCGTAGTTGTATAATCAAGTCACTAAATGTCATAAAGGGAGCCTTCTTCAGTGGAGTGGGCTGCAGTGGACTATGCTTCAGAGGCAGGAACTGGCCTTACGTCTTAGAGGGATAGAACACCTCGTGAATGAATCCTAGGATCATACGATGTCAGACAGGAAAGGTTCTTTGCAGAAAACTGAGCCTCAGATCCAGGTCAGCCTGTGTGAAGCCTGTCACATCCCAGCGCCACCTGGGGCTGGGGAGGTCTGCTTTCTTCTCTGACAGAGCAGAAGGGCCTTCCCAGGCCCTAACTCCCTAACGAACAGTTAAGTTATGAAACAATCTGCAAGTGGAAATTGGGTGGTATGAATGTTGAGTGTTCTACTGAAAAGTGTTAGAGGCTGGTTAGCCAGGAAGAGAGAAAGGGCTTCTCCTCTGAGGAAGAGTTTAGATAACATTATGCTACTCGAATGATCTCTGGTGAGAATTTTTTTTCTTTTGCTTCCCAACCCATCTTGCGCTGATGCTCTATGAAATACGGTAAAAATGAGTTATTAGAAAAATACCTCTAAAAACCAAAGACGTACAGAATATAGGCCTAATCTTTTCTTTATTAATTCAGCAGACAAATGTCATCTGTCAAATTGCTGTAAAAGTTACAACATGTTTATTCTCAATTTCTAGACCTATTTTGTTGTAGATCAATAACAAATAGTTTTCAGACTGGCCCTGGATTTAGGGGACCTCTTGTAGTCCTACATTCTGTGTTTTTATTTGAAGCCCAAACAGCTGTGCCTTGAATTTAAGGGGAACTCCTCTTTTACCCATCAATTAATTTTTAAAAATGTGTTAATTTGGAGTTCCCATTGTGGCTCAGTGGGTTAAGAGCCTGACTAGTATCCATGAGGATGTGGGTTCCACCCCTGACTTCACTCAGGAGGTTGAAGATCTGGCATTGCTGTGAGCTGTGGTGTAGGTTGCAGATGCAGCTTGGTTTCCTCATTGCTGTGGCTGTGGCATAGACTGGCAGCTGCAGCTCCGATTAGACCCCCAGCTTGGGAACCTCCATAGGCTGCAGACATAGCCCTAAAAAACAGAAAAAAAAATCTGAAAGAGAATGGATGTATGTATATGTATAACTGAATCACTTTGTACAGCAGAAATTATCACAACCTTAAGTCAACTATACTTCAATAAAACTTAAAAAAAAAAGAACTCCAGCGTAGAGAGAAACTGAAGCACAAATATGCAGTTGTTGTAAAGCACATAGGCGGCTTTGAGCGGTTTGTTATGGACTGGGTGTATCCCCTCAAAATTCATATATTACACCTGCCCGCCACCACCACCATGTGATGGTATTAGGAGGTGGGGCCTTGGGGGGCAAGGAAAGTTAGATGAGGTCATGAGGTTAGAGCCCTCAGAATGGGATTAGTGCCTTTTAAGAGTCCCAAGAGAGCTTGCTTCTTCTCTCCCTCTGCATGTGAGGGTACACCTGCAAGGCAGCAGTCTGCACCCTGGCAGAGGACTCTCACCAGAACTTGACCCTGATCTTGGACTTCCAGCCTCCAAAAGTTGAGAAATAAATACCTTTTATTTATAAGCCAGCCAGTCTGTGGTACTTTGTTATAGCAGTCTGAACTAAGACACAGGTCCTCTGGACTATTTAAATCTTAGTTTTTTCAACTGTACAATGAGCCTTGTAAAATTAACCTTGTTCACAGAGTTAGAGATAATGCATAGATATTCCTTTACAAATATAATTACAAAGTACTAGCATATTACCTGATACATAGTAAGAACACAACCAGGTGTAATAATTATTATGTTATTATTAAACAGCTGGCCCAGGACTATTTGTCAGATGAGAAGTAGGACTGGGGTGGAGGTCATTTTTCAGGAAAGTGGGGATGGTAGTGTTCTTTCCAGTATGCTTTTCCCATTCCTTTGGTAACTCTCTCTTGGGGGGCTGTCAGGCATCTACTTCATGTAGTTCTCATGGGTCTACTTATGTGCACTGGCCACAGGGACCACGTGTGGTTCACATCTGGCTAATTGCAGTGCCCCATTCCTCTGGCCACAGTGGCTGGTTGGAGGATGGGCACTGAGATGCATGTGGACCAATCAGACTCTTTCACTGAGGTTTGTATATCTGCATGTTGAGAGAAAAAAAGAAGGAACTTCTCTTTCAGGCTTTTGAAGCTAGGCTGAAAAGAGCTGAGTCTGTCACAAATAGCAAAGCTTAGAGATGGAGAAAAGGGGATGAGGAGAGGGAAATGAAAATACCATCAGGTCTCTGAATGTACACCTCAGCTTTCCAGTAATTTGAATCACTATTTTCCAGTTTTCTGTCACTTACAGTCCTGATTAATGCAAGGACTAGCTCAAGTTTCCAGATTCTTGTCTCAATGTTTTATGCTTTAGGTCAGGGCTTTTCAAGACACAGCTCCACTATATACTAACTAGTCAAAATTATATAGGACAGATTCTGGGGTGAAGTTGTTGAGTCAAGAAAATAACAAGCCTGGAGTTCCAATCGTGGCACAGCGGAAACAAATCTAACTAGTATCCATGAGGATGCAGGTTTGATCCCTGGCCTTGCTCAGTGGGTTAAGGATACAGCATTGCTGTGAGCTATGGTGTATGTCGCATACGCAGCTCTTATCTGGTGTTACTGTGGCTGTGGCATAGGCTGGCAGCTATAGCTCCAATTTGTCCCCTAGCCTGGGAACCTCCATATGCCGCGGGTGCTTCTGGCCATGTGAGAGCTTGAAACCCCACTGGGGTTGCAAAACACTGAAGAGTTAACCAAGAAAATAAACCAAAACAAATGTCCGCTGACTTGATGTACTATGAGAGGCTCATGATATTTGGGGTCTATCCAGGACTCTTTAGAAGAGGAGGCAGGGGAGGGAGTAGAGCTAGGTATTGAAGGACAATCCAGAAAAGTGCTTTAGGGAAGCATTTAAAGGGTGTGTTGCCATGGGTGTAGAGCCGTGGAGATGGCAGGCTACCTAGCGTGGAGAGTTCATGTTGCAAGGGTAGACGGAGGGGGTGGAAAGGTAAAGTGATGCTTTACATACTTCTTGAAAATTCTGTTATGGAAACTTCAAACATATTCAGACATAGAATAGTACAGTGAAGCACCTGCAGACCTTAGCCAGCTGAAACCATAATTAATATTTTATCACTCTTTAAAAATTTTTTTCATTTTTATTATTTTTAAAATATTTATGGCTGCGCCTGTGTCATGTGGATGTTCCTAGGCCAGGGATTGAATGCAAGCCACAGCTGTGGCAACGCTGGATCCTTTAACCCACTGCACTGTGCTGAGGATCAAACCCCTATCTCCGTATCAACCCAAGCCACTGCAGTCAGGTTCCTAACCCACTGACCACAGCAGGAACTTCTTATTCTTTTATTTTTTATTTTTTTCTTTTTGCGGCCACACCTGTGGCATATGGATGTTCCTGGGGCTATGGGTTGAACTGGAGCTGCAGCTGCAGGCCAAAGCTACAGCCACAGCATCACCAGATCTGAGCCACATCTTCCACCTACGCTTGTCACAGTGCCTGATCCTTAACACACTGAGCAAGGCCAGGGATCAAACCGCATCCTCACAGACGCTTATGTCAGTTTCTTAACCCACTGAGCCACAATGGGAACTCCATCCTCATCATTCTTATTTTATCCCCCACCTTACTCTTCATTATCTTTCTCCTGCCTCCCTCCCTGCACCACTGGAATATTTTAAAGCAGATCCCAGACAGCATATCAATTTACCCTTAGGTACTTCATTATTATTTTTAAAAAGGAAGGGACTTCCTCCTCAGTATAAGCACAACATCATCGTGCCTTAAAAAATAAAAAAATTAATAATTTCTTAATATCTCATTCTCAGTCCATGTTCAGTTTCTTCCAGTTGTCTCAAAAATGATTTTGTGCTGATGGTTTGTTTGAATCAGGATCTTAAGAAGGTCCACACATGTATTCGGTCGTGTCTCTTGAGTCCGTTGTCATCATCAGTAATTCCCACTACTCCTTTTAAGAACCATGTCTTTGTTGAAGGAAGCTGATCATTTTTCCCGAGGAATTTTTCACATGCTGGATTTGGCTGATTGTATCATTGTGGCATAGTTCAAAACGCTCTTCTGTTCCCTGCATTTCCTGGAAACTGGTGATCAGGAGGTCCAGAGGCTTGATTCACTTCTGCTTCAGTTATCCTTGTGATTATTTGGGGGGTGAGAATACTTTAGAGATGGTGCAGAGCTCGAAGAGACACATATTCTCTGGCTATTCCCTTTCAGTGATGTTACAGTCCATCAGCAAATTTTAGTGAAAAACGCTGTTGTAGTTTTTCCTGTCCCTCTCTGGGATTCTGACCTGAGTCAGTGGGGGCTGGGCTGCTGGACTAATCTCCTTCACAGGCCAGCCTGCACTCCGAGTCACCCTTCCTCTGGGAATTGGGAGATTGTTCCTGGGCCAAGTTTATGCCTGACCTTTGCGAGCTTCCCTTGGGTGGTAGAATTTCCCAGGAAGCTGTTCAGGCCCTCAGGCAAATTAGGTTCCTGCGGGCCTGCCTAGCAGTCTGTCAGACACTTTGGAATCTTTGAATGAAGTGAGGAAAGTCCAAAGAGATTTGTCAGGATGTGTGATATTAGATTTCTTTAGCAAGAATGCTTGTTACTTCACCACTTTCCAATGAAAAAAACTCCCACTGATTGTGTCTCGAAATGCAAAATAAAATGAAGAGTCGTCGATTTCACACGAAAATACGAAGCCATGGATACTCATTGAGCCATACTGGAGGGCTTTTCTCTTCCTTTATGGTCTGGAATTACACAGCTTGCCCTTTGAACTGGATAATTTGATTATGTGGTTGAATCCCTTGAGCAATTTAGGTTTGCCCCCCAGATGATTATGACTCCCCTGTCCTCTGTATCTGAAGATAATTGTGTCAGCTTTAGACTTTTTAAACCTAGGATTTGGATGATGGTAGGCTTTAAATAGAGGAAAGTCATTTCATGAAGATTGGTGAACGTGGTAATTCAGTTTTTAATTCATTTGACTCAGCTGCTAAAGAGAGTTCAGCTTTAGACATTAAGAAACTCTGTATGTACGTTTGTCTTTCATAGGATTTTGAGGTCCTTGGTGAAACATGAGATATTAGAAGGCAAATGCATCTGCTCTGCCTTCATGTTCCCTCATAAGATCTTGTGTTTTGCGATGTTTCATTTCTGTGTCTGCCCTGGAGGCTTGTTCTATGTCAGGTGATATGCTGACCCTCTCTTGGCTTAATTTCCACATTCAAGAAGGTTTTCTTTTCTTTTCTTTTTTTTTTATAAAACACGACTTTTGTTCATAGACAGTATTAAAATGTTTGGAGGGGTGTATGAAGTGTTTCACGTGTTTTTCTGCATCTTTTAATAAAGTGGCCTTCTCAAATTTATTTATTCCCTCTTAGGCTTGCTTTCTTTTTCTCTCTCTTTCACTGAAAGCCGAACTAGATCCCTTGAGGAACTTTATCTTATACATCATTGTTTCCCCAGTTCTGAGCACAGTTGCCTGGCCCATGGCAGGTGTCCAGTGAATATTTACTGAATGAGTTAATGAGTGAAAATGAACTTTGGGAATTTTTATTCCCTCTTTCCAACCCTCCAATTCCCCAACTAGGGCATCCACGTTTATTCTTATTTTTATGAAACTCTAAGTATCAATTATAACCCACTCCTTTTGCCCTGGGAAATTCAGAGGTTTATTTTTCTTAGATAAATGCTCAGCTAACTTCCAGTTGCAAACTCCGGTTTCTAGGTAATACTAGAATCAGGTTGGAACAGTTTGGCCAAGGACTGTGGCTATGGAAAAACTTCCAAGACTAAAGTCCAGGGTAATGGCACTATATTCATTTCCTGCTGTAAAATTACGGAGGTGGCTCAGAACAACAGGAATTTATTCTCTCACAGTTCTGGAGGCCAAAAGTCTGCAGCCACCATCACTGGGCTGAAACCAAGGTGTTGGCAGAGATTCCTTTCCTCCGAAGGCTCTTGGGGAGGATCCGTTCCTTGCCTCTTCCAGCAAGGAAATGGCGCTGGTGCCTGCCAGCACTACTTGGCTGCTGCACCCGAAATATTTATCAATTATATTTTGAAGGTGGGTGGACAGAAAAGAAGGCAAAATTTCAAGATAAAAATATGCCATTAAAAAGTACTTTCGGGGGGAGTTCCCGTTGTAGCTCAGCAGGTTAAGAACCCAACTAGTATCCATGAGGATATGGGCTCGATCCCTGGCCTCCCTCAATGGGTTAAGGCTCTGGCATTGCCCCAGGCTGCAGTGTAGGTTGCAGACGTGGCTTGGATCTGGTGCTGCTGTGGATGTGGTGCAGGCCGGCAGCTGCAGCTCCAGTTGGACCCCTAGCTAGGAACGTCCATGTGCCGCATATGCAGCCATAAAAAGAAAAAAAAAATTCTCTTTGCAACAGAAATTGCAGCTGTTTGCTTGCCTCCGTGACCTCTTTTCTTTTAGCTGTGTACTCCCCTCCCCCTGGGATTTAGCAGGCAGAGGTGATGGTGATCAGCCTTTTTCTCACCACATCACTTCCTCAAAGAAAAATTACTTGCCTTCTGCTTCCTCCTCTTTCTCGACCTTTAGAGGGGGAATGCAGGTGTGAAGGTGAGCCATAGCAACGCAGGAGCTGAGCCACATCTGCACCCTACACCACAGCTCAAGGCAGCACCAGATCCTTAACCCATGAGCAAGGCCAGGGGTCGTACCCTAATCCTCACGGATTCCAGTCAGGGTCGTTACCCGGAGCCACAAGGGGAACTTGCCAATATGTAATTTTTTTTTTTAATGTCCACACCCATGGCATATGGAAGTTCCTGAGATGGGGACTGAATCTGAGCCACAGCTGTGACTAGGGCCGATGCAGTCGGATTCTTAACCTACTGCACCACAGCGGGAACTCTGCTATCTAACTTTTTAAAAACAATGCTTTTTCATATTCCAAAAGAAAACAGTTATCATTACGACGTGTCTGTATAAAGTGATTATTTTTTCCTTCTACTCTGAGTTCACTTTTGCCTGCTTGGAAAGTTTTCTTTTACTCTGAATTGCTAGAGGGAACTTTTCATTACTTAGTGTGACTGTTACCACCACTGTTGTCTGGCCTGAAACAGCCTTATGGGGACTCTTTAAAGGCCTTCGTAGCGAAACAAAACAAAACAACAAAACAGCAACAGCAGAAGGGAGTTCCCATTGTGGCTCAACGGTAACGAACCCAACTAGTATCCGTGGGGATTTGGGTTCGAGCCATGACATTGCTTTGGCTGTGGCCTAGGCCAGCAGCTGCAGCTTGGATTCGACCCCTGGCCTGGGAACTTCCATATGCCATGGGTGTGGCCCTAAAAAGAAAAAGAGAAGAAATACTAATATCTCCTAAATGTGTTTAGCTTCATAAAAATGACCTCTGGGACACTGGCTAAAGAGAATCTTTCCTAAATTCTATTGGGGGGAAAAATCACTTCTTGTTTCTTGTATGAAAGAAAAAGATTAGGCTAAAATTTTTTTTACAAAAGTAATTCATTTCAATTAATAATTAAAAAAATAGGAGTTCCCATTGTGGCACGGTGGAAACTAATCCAACTAGTATCCATGAGGATGAGGGTTTGATCCCTGGCCTCGCTCAGTGGTTCAGGGATCCGGTGCTGCCCTGAGTTGTGGTGTAGGTTGTAGACTCGACTCAGATCTGGTGTTGCTGTGGCTGCGGCTGTGGCTGTGGCTCTGATTCAACCCCTAGCCTGGGAACTCCCATATGCTGCAGGTGCAGCCCACTGCGGAGACACAGGTAAGACTCAGGCATCGCTGCAGCCGAGGCTCAGATTCAGTCCCTGGCCCAAGAACTTCCATGTGCCGTGGGTACAACCATTAAAAGAAAGAAAGGAAGGAAGGAAGGAAGAAAGAAAGAAAGGAAAGAAAGAAATAAAGAGAAAGGAAGGAAGGAAGAAAGAAAACGTAAGTTTCATAATCTTACATAATTTATATATATATATGTAAATATATATATATTTACCATGTCTTATACAGTTTTATAATTTCTTCTTTAAAAGGAAAACCAAATATTTTTAGTAAGTATTTCACTGTTCCTATGGTAGTACTTTGGTAGCTGCAGAAGCCAGACTGGACTCCTACAGAGAAAAGGCACATGTCCTATAGGGTGAATTTGGCTTTAATATGTAACTTGTGCTTTATCTGCCTGTAAGTGGTGTGACGCAGGGGAGAAGAAGCAACTCTGACCTGTCATCTAAAGAATGAGAATCTGCTTAGTCTATTGATTCTACTCTGAATTGCAGGCTGTTTAGTTTTTCTTTCTCTTTCATTGTAATGACAGGAGAGCTGTTTGCCTAGTTCATTCAAAAGAAGGATCTGATATTGTTCCTGTGCTTCTTGCCACTTTAACTTTTGAAAGAGCAAGAGGACTGGAATGTAGCTGATGTTCTGAGCACTTCCCAGATGCTGGGCACTGTTTAAAGCAGAGCACACAGTAACGTTTCAACCTCACAAAACCTTATAGGGTAGATATTGTTAGTCCCTTAGTTCAAGTTTTCGTGTTGGAAAATGGCGACTCAGAGAGATTAAGCAACTTTTGCAAATAGAGCTAGTAAGTGTCAGAGATGAAATTTAAACCCAGTCTGTGATTTCTAAGCCCACCTTTTAATCACTGTGTTTATTGTCTCCCAGAGTGAAACTAATTTACTTTTGCATCTTATTCTTCAAATACCCAAATTCCATCAAATCTGTGATACCATAGCTTGTAAGACACATCATTATTTCACATTCCAATAACAAAGGAAAGTGCTGCTAACTATAATTGTAAGATGCATTTCAATTTCTGAGAAGTAATACTGTGAAAAGTATGTAAGTCTTAGAATCGATGAAATATGATAAAATTGTAGAACTTCTTATATAAATACGAGGCTAATGCACTTGCATGGGTGGTTCTGCCATATTTCTTCTTGGCGGGTCTAGTATATTCTTGGGGTGAGTTCTCACAGGCAGAACCATACATAATTTTCATCTCACCTGCAGAAAGGTGGTTGTGTGTTTGGATTTGTTGCCGCAGTTGGAAAAGTCATTATTATGCCTGTCAGTGGTCCCAGAAACTTGGAAGCACCAAGCTGCCTAGAGCTACTTGAGAATAACAGTAAAGAAAGAGTATAGAGGCATAATGGATGAGGTATGTGCAGCCTTTGTATCTGTGATTCTAGATGTAGGACGTATTCATCTAGCAGTTCTTGCCTTGCAATGTATTGGCTACTATGATGGCCATACTGCAATAGCAGTGTTTTTGTGGTTCCAAGAAGTGGCAGCCCAAAAAATTCTAACTGAAGAAGGAAATGAAATCAGTCTGGTAGAATTATTCCAGGGTGTAGAACAAGACCAACAGAGGAGTGAACACTGAGCCTTGAGAAATGCCTGCAGAGAGGGGGTGAGAGAGAGAAGAAGGGGAGAAAGATGGGGGAGGGGGAAAAGAGAGAGGGAGGAGGGGAAGAAAATCCACAAAAGGGCTAAGTCACAGAGGCCAAAGAAGGTCAGAGTTTCTTAACTCTGACCCCCAGAGGTGGTCACTGGGAGTCAAGTGCTAGCTAGAGAGGGTTCATTGACAAATGATTGTTTGTTGGTCTAGGAGTTTAATGGGCCAATAAGGAGAGTAGAAGGCAGCTGGAAAACAGAGAAACTCCTTTCCCCTTTATAATTTTATCAGAAATATTACACAGGTAAGGGTGGGGAGATCTTCACACAGAGACTAGGCGGATCCTCATGGTATTGGTATTTGTCTTATAGGTCTTCTCTCTACTATTGGAGCTCACTTTCCTCCATCCTCATTTTTTTTTTGTCTTTTTAGGGCCACACCCGCAGCATATAGAGGTTCCCAGGCTAGGGTTCTAATTGGAGCTGCAGCTGCCAGCCTGCACCACAGCCACAGCAATGCCAGATCTGAGCCGTGTCTGTGACCTACACCACAGCTCATGGCATTGCTGGATCCTTAACCCACTGAGCGAGGCCAGGGATGGAACCTGCAACCTCATATTTCCTAGTCAGATTCATTTCCATTGCACCATGACTGGAATTCCTCCTCCATCCTCTGAAACTCCATCCACCTCACTTGAGACCTGATACCTCACTCTCTGGATTACCTCCTGCCTCTGAGATGAACTTCTCAATAACCCCCACCTCATTCTTTTACTGCATCCTGCTCTTTCAGTGTGGACTTTCCCTCTCTTTTTATCCTTAGCCCTGTTCTCTCCCTTATCTTCTGCATGTTCTCTTTGGAATATCTCATTTATACCCATGTAACGCCTATGGCTTCAGTGACCATCTATTTGGCTCGTTTATTTTGGGTAAATCTGCAGCATGTGAAATTTCCCAGGCCAGCGATTAGACCCAAACCATAGCAGTGACATCAGGTCCTTAACTCTCTGAGCCACCAGGGAGCTCCCTCTACCTATTTGTTCTTGTTGCCTAAAATATACCTCTAGCCCAAGCCTCTCACCTCCATTTCCTTTTGTTTTTCTTTTCCTTTTTTTTTTTTTCAGGGCTACACCTGAGGCATATGGGAGCTCCCAGGCTAAGGGTTGAATCAGAGCTAAAGCCACCAGCTTACATTACAGCCACAACAACACAGGATCCGAGCTGCGTCTGTGACCTAGGCCACAGCTCATGGCAACAGCAGATCCTTAACTCACTGAGTAAGGCCAGGGATCAAACCCGCATCCTCATGGTTGCTAGTTGGGTTTGTTATCACTGGACCACAACAGTAACTCCCCACCTCCGTTTCTGACTCAGCCTCCCTCTTTCTTTCCCTCCCTTCTGTCCTTCTATTTGATAAATTTTGCAGCAAAGTGTACACGGCCCATGAGAATGTACTTTAGGTACTAATTTTGTCCTTAGCCTGATCTTATGTGCTTTTTTTGATCTTCTGTTTTCTGCTTTCATTTTCCCTCTCCCTCTCCAATATCTCTTACCTGAACTTCAGTCGTTTTCCTGTCTTTCATCTTGGTTCACTTTCATTCTCCCAGAGTGAACTCTGTAACAGGCAAATTGGATCAAATCGGATGGAAATTCTTTAAATGTCTCACCACTGCCTACAGGTTAAAACAAAAACACCTTCCCCCAGGACACAAGTCCCTTCACGATCCAGCCTCTGCCTGCTTATCTGATTTCACCCGTACCTGTTTCCCTCTCCACTCTGACTCAGGAATGCTGAATTACCTGTGGCCTCAGCTGTCACATTTTCTTTGCTGTGGCTTGAACTGCATCCCTTTCCCCTCTTAACCTGCTGGACAAAGTCCGGCTTCTTCTCGGTTCTCCACACTGATCCTCTCTCTGACGCAGTGTAGACACCCCATCACTCAAGTGCCATCTGTACTTTTACTCACCTCTGTTGCAGCCACTGTTGTGTTGAGGCTGTCTGTTCTCCTCTGCAAGACTATAGGGGTTACAAGCACAAGGACCCCCTTCTCATCATTGTGCCTTTGTGCCTAGTACTGTGCCTGGTGTTAAATAAGATTGGGGGGGGTCTCTCTGAGGGTAGTTTTGTTCACTGAGAAGCCCATTTTAGAAGCTGTCGTGCGTGTAGGTAATATATCAAAAGTATCAAGTTCCAAGAGTTCCCTGGTGGGCCAGTGGTTAGGACTTAGTGCTTTCACCACTGCAGCCTGGGCTCAGTCCTTGGTCTGGGAACTGAGATCCCACATCAAGCCGTTGCATGCTGATACCAAAAAAGAGGGAAAGAAAGAAAAGTCAGGTTCTCTGTCTTAAGGTCAGTTTCAAAAGTTTATTTTATTTATAAATTGAGCACATCTCAACACTTCAAGGGAAGGCTTTAATATTTGGTCCCATTTACAAATTCAGCCTTTTACATATTTGAAACTGTAATTATGACCAATAAATATGTTTTAAGCACTTCAGATGTGTGGCTTTTAAGCCTCCCTCAATGTTTAATTTCTATAAACCTGATAGTTAAACATATAAATATGGTCAGCCTTAATTCTTTTTTTTTTCCTCTCTCTCTTTTTAGAGCAGATGTGGCATATGGAAGTTCCCAGGCTAGGGGCTGAATCAGAGCTGCAGCTACAGACCTACGCCACAGCCACAGCAAAGCCAGATCTGAGCTGCGTCTGTGACCTGTACCACAGCTCAAGGCAAGGCCAGTTCTTTAACCCACTGAACGGGGCCAAAGATCAAACCAACCTCCTCACGGATACTAGTTGGTTTCGTTTCCACTAAGCCACAAGGGAAACTCTGGTCAGCCTTAATTCTAAGTGCCGATATATACAAGCTTGATAAAATTTCAATTTAAAATTCTAAGTCTAAATTAATTCTTTACATATATAGGTCAAATAGGAATTACAAGATTGACAACTCTAAAAGGCCAAGGTATCTTAAGTACCGTGGGTACTATACTATTAATATTTACAGATTCTTTAATGCCAAGATGTTAGTGATACAAGCTTCATTCTCTAAAACACTTCTGTACTTAATTCTGAGTCCTCCTGATGTTAAGTAGGCTTACCCACTAAAGAACAATCACAACTAGGGATTGCCTTCCCAAGCTATGTTTTTGGGGTGGGGGATTGCAGCAGAATCCATGTCAACAACATAATAGGAATACCCAGACCCTAGCCTAGTTGCTAATGTCAGCGGTTCCAAAACTAAAAGAAGGTGGCCATATAATTCCATATCCTTTAGATGTAATTACACATTACCAGTCCCCCCCCTCTTTTTTTTTGGCTGTGCCCATGGAATATGGAAGTTCCAAGGCCAGGGGTCAAACCCATACTATAGCAGTGACCCAAGCCTTAGCAGTGACAATGTATGATCATTAGCTGCTAGGCCACCAGAGAACTCCAATCTTCTGTCTCTTACAGTGTATATAAATAAGCACATCCTTTGTTCAGATGCTGTGTGCTAATCTTTCCTCTTTCTTCTAAAGATCCTTGAACTTGACAGAATTCTGCATTCCCCCCCCCGCCCCCATCCCCACCCCTGCCCCAATAGAGTCCCTGTCAGGATGAAGTGCACAGTTCTTACAGATATTGAAATTATTTCCAACTTAATTCTGCAACTCTCTCATGGACGAGTCACAGCTTCATGCCATTCCTATTACTTGGGACAGATAGCATGTGCACAATCAGTGTTGGGTCAGATTAATGCCACTGAATGGGCAAGTGGAGTCCAAGTAACACAGAAGAATTTTTATAACTGCTAACTATTTTTCACTCCCTTCAAAGAATTTCATGGTGGTTAAAGCATGGGCTTTTCAGGCAGGCAGTCCTGGGTTCACAGTTCTTGACACAGCTGTGTGACACTGGACCACTTGTTAAACTCTCTGAGTTTAGTCCCTTATCTGTACAGTGGAATAGCAGAATCAGCCTAGGGTTGTTGAAGACATATCTACATACATTATCAACTGAATTATGGGGAGTTCCCTGCTGGCCTCGTGGTTAAGGATCTGTCAGTGTCACTGCTGTGACCTGGGTTCCCTGACCCTGGGGAACTTCCACATGCCATGGGCATGGCCAATAAAAAACAAACAAACAAGCAAACAAATAGCATTGTTTAAAACCCAAAAAGCTAAATTGTGTGCCTGTATAATTCATATGTTGAAGCCCTAACCCCTAGTCCCTCAGAATGTGAGTGTATTTGGAATCAGGGCATTTAAAGAGGTACTTAAGTTAAAATCAGGCTGTTAAGGTGGGCCCTAATCCAGGATAACTGGTGTCCCTCTCAGAAGAGGTTAGGAAGGACACACGTGGAGACACGGGGCATGTTTGCACAGAGGGCTGACGTAGGACAAGGCGGCAGGAGAGGTCAGAGGAACCCAACCCTTGGTCTTTGACTTCCAGCCTCCGGAACTGTAAGGAAATGCATTCCTGTTGTTTAAGCCACCCAATCTGTGGCATTTTGTTACTGCAGCCCTAGCGGACGCTCTTTCTGTGGCGTACTGTAGCGCCTAGCTCCGTTGAGTGGTATTAGTAACTAGTATTCAGCTTTTCCAAGGAAGCTGCAGCAAAATGAATCCCACTTGTTATCCCACAAGTCACATGTAAACTGTTCCTTGTCTTCTGGGTTCAGCCTAAGCCAGGGGGGAATTTCCTCGCTCGCTGTCTGCTTTGGCTGCAGCATCCATGCCTGGGAGCCCTTTCTGATCTTCAGGCAGTTACCTTGGCTCCTCCTCTGGACTCCAGCCTGGCTGTTCCCAGGTACCGTCTGTATAACTGTCTCCCTCACTGAACTCAGTCCCAGGCACTACCTAGAGTGGGGTAGCAGGGAATCCGGTGCAGTAAACTGTGCCATGAGTTCATGGAGAGTTAAGGTATAGAGTAGTTACCATATCTAGTTAACAGCTGCCTGGTAACATTGCAGATTAGGGAGCATCTTTCATGTCTGTTCTCAAACCTTCCCCGCCGACCCCGAGAGTCAGTTCTGGTGCCCCCGCCCCCACCATCGTGGTGAGCTTGGGGCATTCTTAGCTGCTTCGAAGGATGAGACCCACAGCCTGTTTAACTTACCAGGTTTCACCTAACAGAGACCCGGTCATATCTGGGCATGTACCATGCTTGCTTCATGGTAAAGCAAATGGACCTGTAAATTGCTACTATCTCTTCTCAGAATGAGGTTTCTGAAATTTTCTTCCTTTTTCAGAAACTCCAGCAATTAGCCAAGTTGTAACTGGCAATCATCAGTGGTGAAAGGACCAGATATTTCCTCTGCTACTGTTTCTGTTGTGATAGGAGTGGCACAGATTACTGGGGGAAGGAAGAGTTTAACTGTCAGTCTACATTTTATTCCCTTGTGTGTGACTTGGCAGGATGCTGATATTGTGATCTTCTTGAAGGTCGTCTTGAACTTTATATGTGTCCTGAACTTTCCAACTAAACAACAGCAGCAGAGCTTCTTGGCTATGTTATTTATTTATAGTTTTATCTTATTTGCTTTTAGCAACAGCAAGCTGTGAGCTATCCCAGCCCAGAAATAACCAAGATGCCTTTTGTTTCTTTGGCAACAGTTATATCACTTTCGGCTTTTTTAATTTGCTAGGTAGTGGAGAAAAAATGCTAATGATTATCTCACACAGTATGTAGATATTTTTCAAAGCAATCTTATACTTGAAAATAATTTTAGAATACATTAGAAAATATAAAAAAGAAAAATGTAAGGAAAGGGGAAGAATCAAATTACTATAAGAGAAGGTAAATTATCACAATTTCTTTACAAGAAAAAATCTACAGTGTAATTAAAGAGGTCATTTTAAAAGTGTTTTTCATAACTTAAATTGTTTTATGTATACTACCACAGAAAATAGTAGGAATTTAATAAATGTAATCCTTTCCTGTATTACTCTCTTATATATCGTTGTACTTACTACTATTTTGCTTCCGACACTCACATACACACTTAAAAATTAAGCAGTATCCTAAAACAGAAGAAAATCAAAGATATACCAAGTATGTACACTGCCTATTAATGTCTACTTATTTCTATATTAACATAGTATCAACAAATTCAGAAGACGTTATATACTAACAGGGTAATGGTAATTTTATCCTATAAGGTAAATACTTAATTCCTCTTTTTTTTCTTTAATGGCCATACCCATGGCATATGGAAGTTCCCAGGCCAGGGACTGAATCTGAGCTGCGCCTGAGACCTATGCTGCAACTGTGGCAACTACGAGATCCTTTAGCCCACTACCCTGGGCTGGGGATTCACTGCACACCTCTGCAGTGACCCAAGCTGCTGCAGTCAGGTTCTTAATTCACTGAGCCACAGTGGGAATTCCAATTCTTGTATCTTAGTCACAATTTGGAATAGACATTGGCTTAGCAATAAGTTGGGCACTTCATTTGGGGAGGGCAAAAAAAAGGAAATAAGTTCAGCATGACCCATGAAGGCGTGACTAGCTACAGGAACACTGGCGGAGATGGCTAGCTGTCTACCAAACTCCTTCTCTTATTCTTCCTCAGTATTGGAATTGTGGGGGTGGATCTTGGCTGTATTTCCAGGAACTGCGTTTTCCGCTCCCCTCCCGACTTTACAGCAAATTATTGGCCACATGACTCAGCTCTCACCAATGGGACATGTACAGAAATATTAGGAACAACTTCTGAGTAGTGGCTTAAGTGGAAACTTCTAGTCCTGGGCTCATCTCTTTCCGCCTTTCTTGCAGCCTGACTGGGCCCCAACTTGGGCAACCTCAGAAGCTCTGTGTTGAAGCACTGCTATCAGGCAGCCTAGAACCAGGATAAACCCACCCGGAAGTGCCTGTTAGATGAGGAAGACCCGAAGACACTGAACCGAGCGCAGAGTCCCTCCTCTTCCTCTTCTAAATATGTTGCTTCTCAGCCTCTTTCTCTGGACAGCCCCTTCTAAGACCCTTGCCTGAGGTTGGGACCTCCTCAGTTTTGCATCCAGACTCTTGTTAGGGGCTCCAGTCTGGTCCTGCCTCTTTAGAGCACCTTCTCATCAAACCCACCCTCTGCTCAGCAGCTGAAAGAACTTCCGAAAGGACAGTCGGATGTAATCTCTTCCACTCTGAGGACCTGGCGTTTGCTGAGCCTGTCGCTGTGTCCTCTCCCCTCCAGCCTGTCCTCCGAGGGAGCTTTTCTAGGTAAGGAATGAATCTTCCTGATCACTGCTAACATGTGTTTTTGCAGTTGGTATTTTCAAATTACCATCCAAACAAGATCCCCGTACTGTATTCGATTTTTGTCTAAGTGTTTTTTCCCCTCTGTAAGTGCTCATCTCCCGTTTCCTACTTTCCCTGATTTGTTGGTAAAACCAGGTCATTTGTCTTACTTAATGAGTGCACTCTGGAAATGTCTGATTTCTCTGCCATGGGGTCATTCAATGTTTCTTCTATGTCAGATCTTTTAGCAGACATATCAGTTTGGCCTCAAGAACAAGTTATGAGTTCCGGTTACTGATCTTACTATTCTGGACAAGTCTCTTACGTTCTCTGCGTGCTAATTCCCATCCCCACCCTCCCAACCCCTTGATGCACGTCTTCATTTTTCTATCTTAAAACCAGGGGTGATGATAATGTGTTCTACCTTTAGGGTGGCATGAGCGAAAGGAGGTGCTTTATGTGGTACGCATTAAGGTTCTTAGGAAGAAAGGACTCTGTAAAGATGATTAGAAAAACTTTTCTTAGGCTGCTGGGAACACGGTGAATTTAGCAATACAAAAGCTTTTGTGCCACGTGGGAAAAGGCAGGAATTCACTGGGTGTAGAGATCGATACTCTTCTGTTCCTCTCTGCATATATATCAAGGTGTCTAGCTCTAAGTGGCAAAGGAGGGTCCAAAAAAGCAGTGCAACTCAGTTAGAGGTGTCACAGCACATTAAGCTCATTCTGTTTGTCTTCTTCATTACTGCTTCCAATAACTGTGAGTACCACGCAGGGATCTAGCTGTTTCTTTACTCTTGATGGTGTGATAACAACAAAATAGGATGAAAAGAACCTTCTGATGTAGAAAAGTACATTGCACAGGGCCATGATATGATGTCTGCATAGGTGACAGGCTGTCTCTCGGCTTGCATCATAGAGCCTGAAAACTCAAGTGTGGGATTGCTGTCCAGTGTACTGACGCTGCTCTGTGGTCCTCCTTCCCAGCTGCCTGCCCATCACACCGTTCTTTTTAGAGACCAGGATTCCCACTGCAGGGTCCCCTCTCCTCCTCCTCTCGGGCCTTAACTGTCAGCATCCCCTGCCCTCAGTGAACATGGAACCTCTTGCTTACAAAAAAAGGTTGGTCACCAGGTACGCTGTTGGGATTTGTTACCATAGCCAAATATCATAGCTCAGGGCAGTCTTTTAAGTTTTGAGAGACCGAAAAATAATTTCAACATTTAGAAGATAAAGAAAAGCACTTCTGCTTTGGAGTTTGTCCTGCTTTCTGATGGGACTGCTTTCAAACCTTAGCTACCCCTCCCAGCTTCAGTCGCCATGGGACACCATCTAAGCAAGAAACCCTGGGTTGCTCTGTCAGTATTTGCTAAGGGCCTGTGTGAATGGGACATGATATTGGGCAGGAAGCCTTTTACTTGGTAGCGTGGGCTGCATGGTGTCTCCCCAAAACACGTCCTTACCTGGGAACTCAGAATGGGATCTTATTTGGAATAATGGCCGTCGCAGATGTAATAAAGGTAAGAAGAAGAAAAGACTCGGTAACCCTGGAGGAGGGCGGGCTCTAAATCCAAGGATGAGTCTCCTTAAGTGAGGGAACCACATAAAGACCCCAGGGAGAAGCTCACATGAACACAGCAGGGGTTAGGGTGATGTCCCCACAAGCCATGGAATACCCGAAAGTACTGGCAGCGGCAAAAGGCACAGAATTCTCCCCTCGAGCTGTGCATGGGTGTGGTCCTGCCCATGCTCTGATGTCGGGCCTTTTGCTTCCAAACTGTCCACTCTTTTAAGCCACCAAGTTTGTGGTGACTGGCGACGGATGCTCCAGGAGACTAATACCCTTGGCCTGTGTGAAGGCTCCACCTTTGCCTGCCCCTTCATCACTTACAAGGAATTCGGGTTTGAAAAATGATTTCCCTGTTCAGATAAAACCCCCAGTCATACTTTTCCATGGGCAGAAGCTGACAGTTCTTGGAATGGCTAAAGTTTTAAAGAGAATGGTTAAAAAAAAAAAAAGTGGCAGAGTTGTTCCCGTTGTGGCTCAGTGGGTTAAGAACCTGAAGATATGGGTTTGATCCCTGGCCTCGCTTGGTGGGTTAAGGATCTTGTGTTGCCACAGGCATATCCCGCAGACACAACTTGGATCTTGTGTTGCTGTGACTGTGGTGTAGGCCAGCAGCTGCAGCTCTGGTTCAGCCCCTAGCCCAGGAACTTGCCTGTGCCAGGGGTGCGGCCCTAAAAAGAAAAACAAAGAAAAAAAAAGAAATGGTAGAGAGAAGATGGAGGTTGGTCCACCTGGCCAGTGAGAAGGGGTCTCTTGGGTTTGCAGTGTCCTGCTGAGACTGCCATGGTCCAAAGTCAAATCTCAGGTTTACAAACTTCAGAAACGTTTATCTTTTTATAGAGAGTGGCGTTAAGTTCTTAGGGGACAAGTTGCAATAAAAGTAAAGTCGTGATAGGATTATAAACTAAAAAGAGGATATGTTAACTTGATAGGAAACATAGCTTCCTGGTGATGGAAATGCTCATGTGCATTTTTCAAGGCTCCCCTTTCTAGATTTAGATTTCAGGCAAACGAAATGAATGACTGGAAAACTGCTTGATGCTCGCCCACGTCCATGTTCTCCTCCATCGAGGCCTGGGGCTGTAGGAGTTCTAACAGAGAGTTTGGTAGGTGCAAACTGTTATATTTAGGATGGATACACAGTGAGGGTCTGCTGTGCCCTGCAGGGAACTATGTCCTGTCTCTTGGGGTAAAACCTGATGGAAGATAGTGTGAGAAAAAGAATATATGTATACGTGTGACTGGGTCGCTACAGCAGAAGTTGACACAACATTGTAAATAAAAAAAGTGAGGTGTTGGAGTTCCCCTCATGGCTCAGTGGCTAACGAATCTGACTAGGAACCATGAGGTTGCGGGTTCGATCCCTGGCCTTGCTCAGTGGGTTAAGGATCCGGCGTTGCCGTGAGCTGTGGTGTAGGTTGCAGACACGGCTCGGATCCCGCATTGCTGTGGCTGTGGCATCAGCCGGCAGCTACAGCTCCTGTTAGACCCCTAGCCTGGGAACCTCCATGTGCTGCGGGTGCGGCCCTAGATAAGGCAAAAAGACAAAAAAAGAAAAAAAAAGAAAAGTGAGTTGTCTCTCTACCCTCTCCCTCCCCATCCGCCCACTCGACTAACTAACCGTGCTCCAGGGACTTAGGGGAAGGTGGGGCCACAGTATTAAAAGGTTCTGGGTCCCTGAAGGACCAGGCAGAGCTTACCTGTGGCCCAGCTCTCATTGGGCTGTGACATGACATAGACAGAAACTTTTATTCTAAGCCATTGTGATTTCAGGGTTGTTCACTGCAGCAGCTAGTAATGCCTTGGTGATCATGAAATTAGAGGAAAGGGATTGGTGTTGACATGAAGAACCTTGCAGGAGTTCCCACTGTGGCTCAGGAGGTTAAGAACCCAGCTGGTATCCATGAGGATGCAGGTTTGATCCCTGGCCTTGCTCAGTGAGTTAAGGGTCCGGCGTTGCTGTGAACTTCGGTGTGGGGTGCAGATGCGACTTGTATCCAGCTTAGCTCTGGCTGTGGCGAAGGCCGGCGACCCCTAGCCTGGGAACTTCCATGTGCCACAGTTGCAGCCGTAAAAAGAAGAAGAAAAAAAGAGCGTTCCACCCAGACGGTGGTAAATCTGGTGAATTGTTCCTTCCCCGAAGTGCTGTCCGGCTCTCCAGGAACCAGCCTGTTTGTGTTCTCATAGCTAGTGGCTCCCACCCGCCCCTCCCCCGGACAGTGCTGGGCGAACACTGATAGTTCTTCCTCTTTGGGCTCTGATTTTTCTGCTCTCCATGCTGAGTATCCTTCTTCTGCTAAACCATCATATCAAAGAAGTCTAAGCTGCAGGCTTCTTGGGTTAGAATCACATCTGGTCATGTTCCCTATCCCATGGTCAGTGGGATTAGATCTGGAGGGTCTCAGATTTCCTCTTTTGAGCTATATTTTCAGACAAGTGCTTAACTTTTATATATTATTATATGTATAACTTTGTTCACTTCTTTTTAATTATAAAATTGATGCGTGACACGGTAAAACATAAACAGAAAAGATAGACGTCTCCTCTCCTTCC
Source organism: Catagonus wagneri (assembly GCA_004024745.2). Taxonomy (NCBI): domain Eukaryota; kingdom Metazoa; phylum Chordata; class Mammalia; order Artiodactyla; family Tayassuidae; genus Catagonus; species Catagonus wagneri. The sequence goes on from PVHT020000059.1 coordinate 7,930,414, forward strand.
TCCACACCCATCCCTAGAGGTAAGTCCTGATCATTATCCTTCCAAAAATGTTGGAGGCCTATACGTGCATATACTTAAAAACAGAAATAAATAGTATTTCTATCTCTGTTTTTTTTTAACCTTGCTTCCTCAAAATATCAGAGATGAATACATGTTTCCTGCCTCTGGAAGTATGGGGGGGCCTATAAAGCAGGAGAATAAATGGGCTGAAAACTAGAGCACAGTTGACCATTGAACACTGTAGGGGATCAGGGGGCACTGAGACCCCCTGGTGTCCTTGGGGGAGTTGGTTCCAGGACCCGCTGTGGATACCCAAACCCACGGGTGCTCGAGCCCCCATTGCTGGCCCTCCGTCTCCACGGTTCCAGATCAATAGATTCAGACAGTCGTGTGGTGCTGTCCTCCTAAGCCTTGGAAGCACAGAAACCTAATTTCTCAATCCATGAATCGTAGAGAGCGTAATGTTTCTCAGGACTGGAGTCCCATGAACCAAACGCAAAGAATGATGGAAAAGTCAAAGCGACTGCCAATTTCTTCTTACTAAAAGGGCCAAGGGGACTGAATACGAAGCCGTTTTTGGCCAACAGTGGTCACATGGGAAGTCAAATTCTGTAAGAGGAAGTTGCTTAATGAGCACAGAAATTGGAATAAGGGGAGTTCGAATTATAATTCGGATGTTTAATGATGCCAGGCTGAGATGATCTGATGTGTTCATCTCCACAGTGGGAGATACCTGCCATGTCGCCCAGGCAGGGAGAGTTGCTGGGTTAGATTTGTGTCTCTGTCCCTTTGACCCAGGCTAAGGGGGCCATTGCTAATGTTTGCCTCTGACATTCTGACATTCTTCCTTTTTTGCCCCACGTTCTCGTGGCTCACCTGAATGCAGACTGTCAGTTTGGGTCAAGCTTAGGGGCAGGGCAGCATTTCTCAAAGGCTGTCTGCATGCTTGTATCAGGTGTGCGTGTGTGGGGTGCTGGATAAAAATACAGATTATTCCTGGGTCTCATTCCAGGAGGTCATCTGAATGAATGTCTTTAGGGATGGGCCTGGGAATCTGAATTTTAAACCAATATACCAGGAGTTCCTGTTGTGGCGCAGCAGAAACGAATCCAATTAGTATCCATGAGGATTTGGGTTTGATCCCTGGCCTCACTCAGTGGGTCGGGGATCCGGCGTTGCTGTGAGCTGTGGTGTAGGTTGCAGATGAGACTCGGATCCCTCATTGCTGTGGCTGTGGTGTAGGCCGGCAGCTGTAGCTCTGATTTGATCCCTAGCTTGGGAACCTCCGTATGCTGCAGGTGCGGACCTAAACAGCAAACAAACAAGCCCAATATACCACTTGAGTCTAATGTATGAAAAGTTTGAGAATTTTTGTTTGAGGATGACCTTGCCTTTCTTTTAGGCATTACGTGGTGATAGTAGAGTGACCACCTTACATCCAGGTGTTTATGGAAATCCCTGGTACTGGTACTGCTTTTACTGTCTTCATGTTGTCTTAGTTTAAAAACCTCTACCGGCCTGCCTAATAGTCCATGCGATAAATGTTTTCTTTCTTTCTTTCCTTCTTTCTCCCTTTCTAATTTTTCTTCCTTTCTTTCTTTCTTTCACTGCGCCCGCAGCACGTGAAGGTTCCCGGGCTAGGGGTCGAATCGGAGCTATATCTGCTGGCCTACTCCACAGCCACAGCAATGCAGGATCCAAGCCGCATCTGCGGCCTACACTACAGCTCCTTAATCCACTGAGTGAGGCCAGGGATTGAATCCGCAGCCTCATGGTTCCTAGTCAGATTTGTTTCTGCTGCTCCACAAACGGATCTCTGATAAATGTCTTATTTTTAACCATCCATTACATTGGATATTCAAGCTACTATAAACAGTGGTAATAGATGAATAGATATGTCTTTATATTTTAATCATTTTTATTAGAGAATCCTTGATATGTGATTACTAACTAGAAAAAAATAAATGCTTTCAAAAAAATTTTTTTTTGTCTTTTTAAGGGCCGCGCCTGCAGCATATGGAGGTTCCCAGACTAGGGGATGAATTGGAGCTTTGAATCTGTAGCTGCTGGCCCGTGTTACAGCCACAGCAACACCGGATCCAAGCCGCATCTGCGACCTAGGCCAGCAGCTGCAGCTTCGATTCAGCCCCTAGCTCAGGAACTTTCATATGCTGCAGGTGTAGCCCTAAAAATAAATAAATAAATAGATAAATAAATAAATAAATAAATAAAACTAAATAAGTGGGAGGGAGTGGAATGGACTTGGTGTTTGGGGTTAGTACATGCAATCTGTCACATCTAGAATGGATAATTAACAAGGTCCTACTGTAAACACAGAGAACTATATCCCATCTCCTGGGACAGACCACGATGGAAGATAAGAAAGGGAATGTGTGTATCTATATAACTGAGTCACTTTGCTGCACAGCAGAAATTGGCACGACTTTATAAATCAACTATAATTAAAAAAAAAAAAAGGATTCTCAGATGGGGGTAGTCCAGTGTAATGAGTACAGTAGTGACTCTGGTGTGCAGAAAAGGCAAAATCGGGTCTATCTCCTTCCCTTACATTGTCCTAAAGAGGCTGCTTTCTGTCTGGTTCCTACCCCTCCATCAATAAATGTTACTAATTCTTCTAATAAAGGCATAGGCTCTTAAACTAATGATTAGCATTTCAAATAATACTATACACAGGACTGTTACTTTGTTTTCCTACTGCTTAGTATGTTAAATTGGTTAAACAAAGAAGTCATTAGACTGAGGTTGCTTTGTTGTCATGGTGACCTAAGTAAACATCCCCAAATCTAAGCTTCAAGGTCATGAAAACAAAACCTAAGGACAATCAATCACAGCCAACCGGGCTTTACACTCCAGCCAATCAAATAATTTCCTTACTTTGCCTTTTCGCTATAAACATCTGTCTAGAGCTTGTCCATGGAGCCTTCTAACCATTTCTGGTTTGGTGCTGCCCTGCTCCGATCTATTTATGCTCAAATAAAAGCTTAAAATTTTTAATATGCCTGAGTTTATCTTTTAACAATAATCATTGAGGAGTTCCTGTTGTGGCTCAGTGGTTAACGAATCCGACTAAACCATGAGATTGAGGGCTCGATCCCTGGCCTTGCTCAGTGGGTTAAGGATCTGGCGTTGCCGTGAGCTGTGGTGTAGGTTGCAGATGTGGCTCGGGTCCCGCGTTGCTGTGGCTGTGGTGTAGACCGGCGGCTATAGCTCCTGTTAGACCCCTAGCCTGGGAACCTCCACATGCCGCGAGTGCGGCTCTAGAAAAGGCGAAAAGAAAAAAAATAAAAAGTAACAATAATCATTGAAAGCATGCATGAGGGAAGTGCTATTCAAAAAGCTCTGACAGGAGGTCCCATTGTGGCTCAGCAGGTTAAGAACCTAACTAGTATCCATGAAGATGTGTGTTTAATCCCTGGCCTCACTCAGTGGGTTAAGGATCCAGCGTTGTCACCAGCTGTGGAGCAGATCGAAGATGCAGCTCAGATCTGGCGTGGAAGCAAGCTGTGGCGTAGGTCTGCACGTGCAGCTCCGATTCGACCCCTAGCCTGCGAACTTCCATATGCCTCAGGTGCAGCCCTAAAATGAAAAAAAGAAAGAAAGAAAAAAAAAATCTTCGATAAGACTACTAATCAGTGGCTGTTGGAAGCTTATCCCCACAGAAATCTTGGTTGTAGGAGCTGAGCTCAGAAAATATTATGCTCATTTTGATGGGGGTAAATGAATTCTACTGCTTGCCTAGAAAGGACAGATGATGTGTTTCTTGCAGCACGACTGTATTCTGGTCCTCCTTGACTTTTCACGTGCACCCAAATCTCCTTCACCACTGGGAGGGTCCTAAGCTCCGATTATCACTTCTCCTCCTCATTATCCACGGGCCCAGGCACTCAAGGGGTTACACTTACTTTAGCGACAAAGGCTGCCGTTTCAGCTGTGGCCTGCAGAAGAAACAACCCCGCAGCCCCGGGGCTCAGGCAGATTAATCACAGGCGTGCAGCCCAGCGCCCCAGCCCACAGCCTTTTTGAAAGGGGAACTTTGAATTAACATCAGAATGAAACCAAGCCGCCTCACAATGATGATTCCTATGGAACTTCTGCCTATTAACGAGAAATGCAAACCCTACAACATTCTTAAGTCCTTATTTTTGGCCTCTTAAAACTACTGTGAAATTTGAGAAGGGAGGGAGAAGCATGAGAATTAAGTGTCTGGTCAAATAATATGGTGCCTCGCACTGACTACACCTTAGAACTAAAAGAAACAACCAAAAATAATGCTGATTTTGTGTACTTCACAGTAAGTGATGAATTTGGTGCAGAATCTGCAGTATCAGTTCCCTTTAGAGTTTTCAATTGCCAATTCTAAGTGTGTTTACCTGTTAAACTAGTGCACATTCATAAAGTCGATGGCTGTATTATGAATGTACACTTCTTTATGTGTATGTGGGGAAGGAAGTTAGACACTGATGCTTTTCCGGAACATTCCCTCACCTGTTGCCAAAGTTCCTATTGCTAATCCCCTATCTGGATCCCTCTCCTAGGGAGTCTTGCCTAAACCCCAAACCTGTAGATCTTCCGGGCAAAGAAGGTTGGCTGACGAAATACGAGATTTTGATGTTTTAAAGTGAGACAAGGAATTTTTGTTCCTATCTTCCAGCAAGCTTCCAGGAGATTTTTACCAATTTGATTCATCACTGTGAAAGTGATCTCATGGTAGATTGAATTTCCTCTGAATTTTTTATAAGTGGTAAATAAATAAATTGATCCTTTTTTAAAAAATATATGGGAGGAATGTTACCATAGTTATTTCTTGGTTTTCCTCATACAGCTTGAGTACACTGTAAGCTTATTTGTGCCAGTTCAATTTCTTATTATACCTTGGGGCCAGGGCTACCCTCCTGATTTTATTTTAAGACAGCATTACATTTATATTTCAAGCATATTTTGGAGATTAACATTTGTAAGGCTGTATTCCCACATCATTTTTCTCCCTTTTATTGTAATTCTGCCCATTTGCCTCTGTTTCTTGGGACCATCTTATGACCTAAATCTTTGGAGCTACGTTTTTCCTTTTTTTCAATCCCTAAAAGGAAGACTTTTCAGTGATAATTAGGGAAATGCAAATTAAACCCAAAAGGAAACACCATCTTATACCATTAGGATGACTATTATTAAAAAACAAACAGTGGAGTTCCTGTCATGGCTCAGTGGTTAACGAACCCGACTAGGAACCATGAGGTTGCGGGTTCGATCCCTGGCCTTGCTCAGTGGGTTAAGGATCCAGCGTTGCTGTGAACTGTGGTGCAGGTTCCAGACACGGCTCGGATCCCACGTTCCTGTGGCTGTGGTGTAGGCCGGCGGCTACAGCTCCTGTTAGACCCCTAGCCTGGGAACCTCCATATGCCCCGGTGCGGCCCTAGATGAGGCAAAACAAACAAACACTGTGGACATCACTGAGGCCTCTTAGTAAAACAACGGGCCTTAAAGGTTCGCAAATTCATGCAAACTGCTAACCCTTTGCTGTGTTGCTAAGGTCAGTGTAAGACCATACCTGGCTCTGACCTATGTTAGAGTCAAAGGGCTGGTCAGCCCCTAATCGTCAGAATCGCCCTGGACAGTTCCCAGCTCCACCTCAAACTTTTGCAGTCAGAAAAACAAGGGCAGGTACTGGGAATCTGATTTTGTTTGGGTTTGTTTTAATCAATTTTAAGGAATCCCTAGTGATAGAAAAGTTTTGGGTTATGGACTAAATGTTGGTGTCCTCACAAAATTTGTGTGTTGAAGTCTGGGACAATTTGTTTTTGGTTTGTTTGTTTTATGGCCGCACCCATGGCATACAGAATTCCTGGACCAGGGGTTGAATCCAAGCCACAGCTACGGCAACCCTGGATCCTTTAACCTACTGCACCAGATCAGGGCTTGAACCCATACCTCCACACCTCCACAGCATTCCAGCCACTGCAGTCCGATTCTTAACCCATTGCTCCACAGCGGGAACTCCAGAGATGGGGCATTTTGGATGTTTTTAGGATTAGATGAAGTCATAAGAGTGGGGTTCTGATCAGATAGAACTAGTGTCTTTATAAGAAGAGGCACCAGAGATTTCATTCTGTGTGTGTGCGCTCAGAGGAAAGGCTGCTGAGGATACAGGGAGAAGGCAGCTGGCTGCAAGCCAGGAAGAGGGCCCTCACCAGGAACTGAGTCAGCCAGCCCCTTGATCTGGGACTTCCAGCCTCTAGAACTGAGGGGAAGTAAATTCCTGTTGCTTAAGCCACCCAGTTTATGGTATTTTGTTATGGCAGCTTGAGCTAAGACATTTGGAAAATGCTGGCGAGTGGTAAGATATGGCCTTGATTACCTTATAAGAGAAGGAACAATTTGAGAAGCTTGAGGCTTCTTTTCAGATGTGGGGAAAGTCCTTTCCGGGACTCACACAGAGTCCCTGTTGGAAGGCAGTAGTCAGGACCAGGTCCCCAAAACATGAGGGGTTACTTGTCCCAGTGAACTTAGAGGAAAATATGTATGTAAATACAGGGCGCTGGAAACTGCAAGTGTCCTTTCCTAACAGAAGGGACAGGGTCCTTTCCAAGCTGTTGTGCTTATGGTAACTTCTGGAAGATGGCTCTTTGGAGGGGCTGTTTATGTTTAGGATCTTTCCTGTTCCACAATCACTAAGGGCACAAGAGTTAGTTGAAGCAGTATGGTTTTGTTAATACCTGTCTCATAAAAAGTATTACGCCAGGTATTGGAAGGTCCTGAGTTAAAAATCAAATGAACTTCCTATTCTTCAGCAAGTTAAAAACAGTAATTCTCATTTTGGCTTTAAAATCACAGAATTAGGAGTTCCCGTTGTGGCGCAGCGGAAACAAATCCGACTAGGAACCATGAGGTTGCAGGTTTGATCTCTGGCCTTGCTCAGTGGGTTAAGGATCTGGCATTGCCGTGAGCTGTGGCGTAGGTTGCAGACGCGGCTCGGATCCCACGTTGTTGTGGCTGTGGCGTAGGCCATCGGCTCCCTGGGAACCTCGCCATATACTGCGAGTGCAGCCCTAGAAAAGGCAAAAAAAAAAAAAAAATTGCAGAATTAATATGTTTTGTATTTATAGGATATATTTTGTACTTATTAAGGTAATGATGCACAAATTGTAAGCTTCTAAGTTTCTAAGAACTGGCAGCTATTTTGTTTCTGGATATTGAGGGGATGAGAATAAACCAAAAAAATAACTCTCTTTTTTCCATTTCAGCTAAGACTCAGACTTCTAGTATATTTGCAAAGGGGCTCAGAGATTCTAGATTTCCTCCCCCAGGTTTTCAGGATTCTCTGGGTTTTTTGGGGCCATACCCATGGCACGTGGAAGTTCCTGGGCTAGGGATTAAACCCACATCATAGCAGCGACCCAGGCCACCCCAGTGACAATGCCAGATCCTTAAAATCCACAAGGGGAACTCCTGGATTTTCTTGTACTCAGATCATACCAGTTATGCTTGAGCTGAATATTTGAGTTTATACTGGTCGTATTTTTTTAGGTTAATTTTTTTCCTGTTTCTTAATCTTCAGAAATCGCTATCTTGGGGAAAAATTGTTTTTTTTTTCAAAGTGTTGGGTAAGTCATTCAAGCTAAACCAAATTTGCCTTTGGGAAACTTCCTATTCAAAGTTGATTTTTTTTCTCACTTGCTGTGTACACCTTGTCACTTATTAAAGATACGAGTTTTTTGTCTGAAAGATCAAGTAAATAAATGAATACATTCATTAGAATTAAAAAAAAATGTTTTGTTTCCAGGGGCATTTTTAACAAGGCAGATCATATTTGTACCTGAATGTGCATTTTAAAAAGAATAATAAGAACTCTTCCTGTCTCAAAAGGCATTAAAATACAACCCTCAAAAAACTAGCAATCTTGGTGTTCCCTGGTAGCTCAGCAGGTTAAGGACTGGGCATTTTCACTGCTGTGGCTCAGAATGCTGCTATGGTGTGGGTTTGATCCCTGGCCCGGGAACTTCTGCATGCTGCAGGCGAAGCCAAAAAAAAGAAAGTTCCTGTTAGTTTGAGTGATGTTTAGTGATGGTGATAGTGTTCGTGGTGCATATTTTTATTTTCTTATTTTTATTTTTAGTTGAAATGAGTTGATTTACAGTATTTTGCTAGTTTCAGGAGTACAGCAAAGTGATTCAGTTACATATATGTATTTTAGATTCTTTTCCATTATAGGTTATTACAAGATATTAATTCCCTGTGCTATAGCATAGGTGCTTGCTGTTTATCTGTTTTATAGAAGTAGTGTATATCTGTTAATCCCAAACTCTTAATTTATTCCTCCCCCTCCTTCCCCTTTGGTAACTATAAGTTTGTTTTCTATGTCTGTGAGTCTGTTTTTGTTTTGTAAATAAGTTCTTTCGTATCATTTTTTTATATTCCACATATAATATTTGTCTTTCTCTGTCTGAATTACCTCACTTAGTATGATATTCTCTAGGTCCATCCATGTTGCTGCAAATGGCATTACTTCATTCTTTTGTATGGCTGAGTAGTATTCCATTGTGTATATATACCACGTCTTCTTTATCCATTCATCTGTTGATGGACACTTAGGTTGCTTCCATGTCTTTGCTATTATAAATAGTGCTGCAGTGAACATTGGGGTGCGTGTATCTTTTCAAATTAGAGTTTTTCATCTTTTCTGGCTGTATCCTCAGCATGGGATTGCTGTATCATATGGCAGCTCTATTTTTAGTTTTTTAAGCAACCTACATACTGTTTTTCATAGTGGTTGCACCAGTTTTCTTTTCCAGTAGTGTAGGAGGGCTCTCTTTTCTCCAGCACCTCTCCAGCATTTGTTGTTTATGGATTTTTGATGATAGTGAAACAAGGAGCAAGACCCTGTGGGGCCCTACTGGGTACAAATCCTTTTCGTGTCCCCCACTTCTTGTTTGTAGGAAGTAGGCTTCATTCCAAATGCTTTGACTTTCTCTGAGTTCCAAAGGGCAGATTCAGGTAGCTGCTGTTCAGGAAGAGAGGGAAGGTAGAAACTGTAGGAAGAGCTGTCAAGAAATAATTGTGCAGAAGTTCCCGTTGTGGCGCAGTGGAAACAAATCCGACTAGGAACCATGAGGTTGCGGGTTTGATCCCTGGCATTGCTCAGTGGGTTAATGATCGGCGTTGCCGTGAGCTATGGTGTAGGTTGCAGACATGGCTCGGATCCCGCGTTGCTGTGGCTGTGGTGTAGGCTGGCAGCTACAGCTCCTGTTAGACCCCTAGCCTGGGAACCTCCATATGCCCTAGATAAGGCAAAAAAGACAAAAAAAGAAAAAGAAAACCAATATCTTCGAGTTCTTCTGCAGGAACTAAATCCCCCACCCAGGTGGGGGATGGGTAAATTCAGGCAGAGTACAAGATTCCTGGAACACTGCCCTCCTACATCACTGCCAGCCAGTCAGAAGAAAGTCTGTGCACAGTGGCAGATAACAAGGACACTGACTCTTTCCCCAAGTGATTCTCCCTTTAAAAATCTTTATGACCCATAGAGTTTCCATGTGGTGCAGCAGGTTAAATATCTGGTGTTGTCATTGCGGTAGCCTGAGCTGCTGCTATGCCGTGGGTCTGATCCCTGGTCAGAGAACTTTCGAATGCCAAAACCAAACAAACACCAGGGTCAGGCAGAATCTTTAGAGCTGGTCTTTGAAAATAAGTCCGCTATCTCTTCAGTTTGCTGGCTTCCTAAATAAAGCAACCTTTCCTTTCCAACCAACACTTGTCTCTCAAGTGCTGACTTTTGGGTGGCATGCAGCTGAATTTGAGTTCTGTAGCAATAGCTGTTCTGACCTGGATGCGTGGCTTTTTTTTTTTTTTTTTTGTCTTCAGCCACAGCAATGCCAGATCCGAGCCGTGTCTGTGACCCACACCACAGCTCACGGCAATGCCGGATCCCTGACCCACTGAGCAAGGCCAGGGATCAAACCCACATCCTCATGGATACTAGTCAGAATTGTTTTCCACTGGACCACAATGGGAACTCCGCCTTTCAACTCTTTATTGCAGTTTTTTTCTACTGCTAATTCATTGGGAGGGGGTGGGTAGAGCAGGATTTTAGACCTTTTGCTTTGCCTCAGAGGGATTTAGTTAGAGCCACTGCTTTAAACCACGACTCCCAGGAATTGACTTTTTGAATATACATCTATCATGAATGATTTTCCTATAAATCAGTGAATCTCAAGCCTTTCTGCACATCAGCCTCTCCTGGGAGGTATGTTTAAAATAGGATGCAGAGCACAACTTCAGGCCGATTGAACGGAAGTATCTGAAGGTGGAGGCCTGGCATTGTGTTTTTTAAAAGCATCCCAGGTAATTAGGAAGCTTAGTGAAGGATGAGAACTCCTATAAATGCACATTCTCTAACTCTGTAGCTCTGTAAAAGCAGCAGCAACCACCGTTATTATTAAGGAACAGAAATCTTGTAGAGATGAACACCTTTAAAGGGCATTTTTTAAAAAAGGCATTGTTTTGGGAGTTCTCGTCGTGGCTCAGTGGTTAACAAATCCGACTAGGAACCATGAGGTTGCAGGTTCGATCCCTGACCTTGCTCAGTGGGTTAAGGATCTGGTGTTGCCGTGAGCTGTGGTGTAGGTTGCAGACGCGGCTCGGATCCCGCGTTGCTGTGGCTGTGGTGAAGGCAGGCAGCTACAGCTCCTGTTAGACCCCTAGCCTGGGAACCTCCACATGCCGTGGGAGTGGCCCTAGATAAGGCAAAAAGACAAAAAATAAAAATACAAAAAAATAAAATAAAAAAGGCATTGTTTTGGGAGAATTCACTGGTTAAAGGGCAACTGCTTGCACGGCAGCAATAGCAAATAAAGGAAAGAGAGTCATTTAGTGCAGCCGACAGAAGAAAAAAAACCCAGAATTTCTTAAAAAAAACAAAGTTTTGCACTTACTTTCACTTCCTAACTCGTAGCAAGGGGCAAATAATCGCACGTCCCTTCAGTTGCTCGGTGGGATTCCGGCCAGGGGCGCTCGCTCACAGTGATCCAGAGGACAGGAAGGCCTCAGGGATGCTGACAGCAACTTGAGGCGCCAGATTCCCCCCAAAGGGGAAAAAAGAGTTGCAGGTCAAGAAATGTAGGTCAGTCAGCCAGTAGGGCAGTGATTCGAACCGGGATGGATGCCAGAATCACAGCACAGTACAGATTCTGGGACCTACCCTCTTTGATTCTGACGCAGTCGGTAGGTCTGAGCCAGGGCGCAATGGGTCTGACTTGAAGAAGCCCCTGGGTGGCCCTGGGCACACACACAGCCCAGTGGGGAGCGGGAGCTGCCACTGCTTTTACTCTGGTCTCACACCGCACGTGGCACGTTTCCTCTGGCACCGGCTTGCTGGCAGCCCAAGCTTGGGGTGATGACAGGCTTCCCAGGGCCTCTGGGAGCCACCCGCTTGCTTCTGCATCTCCTGAGGCCTTGCTCTGTGCTCGCTCTACTTGGACAGGGCCGTGTGAGTGTGAGCTCCTGGGCAGCCGGCGGGATCTGTCCTTGGCAGTGAAACCCCATCTCAACTGGATCTGCTCCAGCTGGAGGTTTCTTGGCATCAGCTCAAGAAAGCAGGCATGTTGGAGGAGGGGCCTTTCATCTGAGGGTGAATGCCCACTGCCCAGCAGGGGAGGGGCTAGTGTGAGGGGGCTGGGGTAGGTCAGCTGCAGACCTAGAGCTGGGGGGGGGGGGAGTTAACCCGTCAGTACCCATTAACATCTTAGCATGGACTAATTCATCGGAAAAGGTATTTAGGAGTTCCCGTTGTGGCTCAGTAGGTTAGGAACCCAACATTGTCTCTGTAAGGGTGCAGGTTGGATCCCTGGCCTTCATCCAGTGGGCTAAGGATCTGGCATTGCTGTGGCTGTGGCTGGCAGCTGCAGCTCCGATTCAACCCCTAGCCTGGGAACTTCCATATACTGAGAGTGTGGCCCTAAAAAAAGGAAAAAAAGGAAAGAAAGAGAAAAATTAATTATATCCGGGGTGAGGAAATGAGACAGTGCAGGTAAGTCTAAGGATTACCACAAGCCTGAGAAGGGCTGCGTGCTGAACTTTGCCTGGAATGTGGGGTGGGGATGGGTGGTCTCCAGGGCCCTTTCCTGCTCTGGCATGTTTGTTCAGTCACCAAATATCAGAGCCTGATGCTTTCCTCCCATGCACCAGGTGCTATTCTGGGCACCAGGGACACACAGTGAATAGGACTGCGAAGGCCTGGCTCTGATGGGCTCACAACCGGGTACCTGCAATTGCAGCTTCCTGAGGAAGGTGGTCCTGAGGGTGGCCATTCCAGGCCGTACCACCGGACGCTGGCTGAGACTCAGAGACATATGTCTTCCTTCCAGTTGTCTGTCCTCAGAGCCTGCTCTGGGCAGGAGCACATGCCAGGCACAGGCGATGTCACACTCCTACAATGTGAGTGCAGCTGCTGGCCGGCTCCTGGAGCAGCCCTGCGTCCACGGAGAGGCGGGGAGTGTTCCTGGGCACTGCAGCTAGACACCCATCAGATTCTGAGACACTGGCTCTGGGACATAGGAGCCAGCCTTCAGTGTTGGACCTAATAAAAAAGGCCAAAGGCTGGAGAGACACCTAAGTGTCATAAGGAACTAAAAAGTGAAATACCTAGGAATTCGGTGCCGAGTTTGAATAGTCTAGCTTTGGATTTAAAAAGGCTTGAATTCACTAGCAAGGATCTGTCTTTGGCTTTTGCTGTGCCGGAAATGAAACAGACTAATATTGAAGTTTTAAAGGGAGCATACAGAGGGATGCCAGGGAACCCGGAAAGAGAGGAAAAGAATGGCCAATTAGTGTATTTATATGGAAACTAATTTTCATATGAAAAAGCGAGGGATTCTTACCTGAGAAATTGACAGTTACTAAGAGCCCACGTTTGGTTTTTTGCAGTTTCTTCCCCCCCCCCCCACAGAAAATGATTCAGTTTCTCGGCCTTTTTCTCATTCCTTGCATGCCTTCTCTTTTTACCTCTCCTCTGACTCAATTCTGCAAATGTCAGAGTGCAGAAATCTATTGTGCTGCTGGACAAAAGTGCCGGCTCTTTGTAACAGTCATAGGCTCATGTGGTTGGTGAGGCGGGAGACCCTTCCGGTCCTCTGCCTGCTCGCAGCATCACACCTGACTTGCCCAAGAGGATGGGCTCTTTCTTTCTTTCTTTCTTTCTTTTGGTTTGCCTGTTTGTTTGCTTTTTAGGTCTGCATATGGGGCATAAGAAGGTTCCCAGGCTAAGGGTCTAATCAGAGCTGCAGCTGCTGGCCTACGCCACAGCACCGCCAGATCCAAGCCGCATCTGTGACCTACACCGCAGCTCACGGCAATGCCAGATCCTTAACGCACTGAGCGAGGCTAGGGGTGGAACCCGCATCCTCGTGGTTACTAGTCAGATTTGCTACCGCTGAGCTACAATATAGAAGCTCCTCCTTTGTGTTTTGAAGAACTCAGGGGAGGAGAGGCCCTGATCTCCCTTGATAACTTATCCCAAGCCCCATGTCCTCGTTGGCAGAGATTATTTTCTAGCTTAAGTCACTTCTGTGGAAGCTGAAACTCATTTCCTTTTGTTCTGTCCTCAGTGGAGACAGAGAGCAGCTGGTCTCCATCCTCTGAGGAATATCCCTTTAAACCTCGCTGGCATCTAGGCTTTCTGTTCCTCAGACTAAGAATCATAGCTTCTTTCCTCCAGCCCTCATGGGTCCTATTTTCCAGCCCCTTTCACATCTTTGTTCTTTGAACACTCTCAGATTTTTCTAAGGTTTTCCCCTTTGGAAGTTATTTGAAGGAGAACAACAAAAGGGACTTTAGATGTCCTCGGTACTGGCCGCCCTCACTCCTCACCACCAGCCTTCTTGCTCCCACTGGTGGGTGGCTTCTGGGGCCTTGACCCCCAGGCCAGGCTATGCCTGAGGGCTGAGCAGCCTGTCAGGAGGCCAGTGGGCTCATCCGCTGGACCACAGGCCAAGAGTGTGAGCCTCAGCTCTACACTGGGCTCACCTGAGCTGAAAACGGTGCCTGGCATTTGTCAGGCTCTCAAGGACTTTCTGAATGAACCCCTGTCCCTGTACAGTCTCGCCTGGACTTCCCTGGGTTAGCACGGGCAATCTAAACCCTGACTGCTAATGTGAAAATTCCCTTTGTGTAAGAAAACAAATTATGTTCAGAAAAGACTCACGGTTATGCTGAGCACAGTGATGCCTCGGGCACCTTGTTAGTGGGGGTGACAATGGCGGGTGGGGATGGAAGTGACCAGAAAGTGGAGTTGGGGGACTTGGGTGCCCTAGGATGGAGATTAAGGTCCAAGGTGGATGACTGGGGATGAATGAGGATGGAGGCCTGTAGGGTAGTTGGAGGAACAGATGTTCAGACAGATGCTAAGGACTCTGCTCACCGGACTTCACATCACCAGGTGATGGAGACAGTGGGAAAAGGCTTGGGAAGTGACAGGTGTAAATGGGGATTGGGTAGCTCAAGGGAATCAAAAGTGGAGAGAGAGATGGAGGGATAGAGGGCAGGAGAGAGATTAAGGTGAAGTCTGACATCCCGGGATATGGCCAGCAAGGATATTAATAAATTCCTTAGACTATTCTTGGATATGAGGATAGGGAGAACTCATTCAGAAAGAGGTTCACTCTGTCAGAGTCCATCTGGTTTAAAATGTGCTTTATGGGAGTTCCCTGGTGGTCTAGTGGTTAGGACTTGGTGCTTTCACTGCTGAAGCCCACGTTCAATCCCTGGACTGGGAATTGAACATGACTGCACATGAAGTTGCTGCACTGTGCAGCCAAAAATTTTTTTAAAAATTAAAAAAATGGGGAGTTTGGAGTTCCCATTGTGGCTTAGCAGGTTAAGACCCCAACTAGTATCATGAGGATGTGGGTTCAATCCCTGGCCTCGCTCAGTGGGCTAAGGATCTGGCATTGCCGTGAGCTGTGGTGTAGGTCACAGACGTGGCTCAGACCTACACCACAGCTACAGCCCTGACTCAACCCCTAGCCTGGGAATTTCTGTATGCCTCAGGTGCGGCCCTAAAAAGCAAAATAAAAAAAGATCTGGTAATGCCTTAAGCTGTGATGTATAAAAAGCAGTAACTTTACAATGTTGACTCGAACTTGGGGAATTTTTTTTTTTTATACCAGCCTACATCACAGCCACAGCAACGCAGATTCCGAGCCGGGTCTGCAGCAGTACCACAGCTCACAGCAACACCAGATCCTTAACCCACTGAGCAAGACCAGGGTTTGAACGTGCATCGTCATGGGTACTAGTGGAATTCCTTTTGGCTGCACCGCAACAGGAACTCTGAATTTGGGGAAATTTTTATTCATTAGCATGTCATTGGGTTGATTTTTGCATTCAGCTTAAAATACTTAAAAGTTGCCGCAGGTGCTGCCCTAAAAAGACAAAACAAAAAACAAAAAACAAAAAACAAAAAAAAACCTTAAAGGTATCTTTAAATACCTTAAGTCAAAAAAATATTTCTGGTGAATTGATGAACGCACCTTCTTTCTTCTTCAGCAGGGATTGATTGGCATGCTAATGAATTTTTGTTTAAATACTGTTTTACTTGTCCTCTGTAAATTGATATGATTTCACTCTGAGATTTTGAAATAGTAACACCTTAATTTCCTAAGTCATGGTGCCTTGGTTCCTACCTGGTTCTCTCTTGAGCAGTAAATCCTGGCTCCATCATCACTTTGGGCCACTTAAACACTCAGTGCTTTAAGGAACCATTGGGTCTGATAAGCAAGACACGGGAGGGTAGCGGACGCTCTCTAAGCTGTCAGGGCTGTGGGAGCACTTCACAGGTTCTGAGTCTGGGACGCAGAGCCAGGTACCGCTTGCTCGGGCCGGGGGACGGGGGCAGTCGATGTGATTTTACATAATGTAATGATTTTAAGTGAATGTCATTAAAGTGCAAAATGAGCCTTTAAAAAGGACTCCTGACATCTTCCTCTTCATTCCTTGCCCATGCCATCATTACCTCCGAAGGGTTTTACTTCCCGTTTCCGGAATCCTCCCACTTTTCTCCCTGTCGCCCGCTCTCCTCTTGGCTTCCATTATCTCGCACAGGAATTACTTCAGTAGCACTGGAACTCGTTTGCCCTTCCCTGCTCTGACTCCTTCCCTCTCCTAATCCTGACGCTATCCCCTCCTGATGGTCCTCCCTGCAAGGGTTCCTGTTATCCTAACGCTCAGGGCTCAGCTCCGGGAGCCATCCTACAAGTCCTTGCTCACGGCCCCTTCCCTCCCCAGCCTGGTCCTGCCCCTCCCCACGCCGCTTGTGCCCTGCGCTCCCTACCTTGGCCTTCTCGGGGCCCTTTCCCATCCTTGCTCTCCATGCAATATTTTCCTTTCTCTCTCCCATTGCCCCCAGGCCTTCATATCTCACCTCAGGGGTCACTTCCTCCAGGAAGCTCTCCTTGACTAAGTCAGCCTCCTGTCCCTTTAGAAGTTACAACTTTACGTTTACTTTGTGTGATTACAGATTAATGTGCATCTTGTCCATTAGAAGTTAAGGGGACCAGGAGTTCCCGTCGTGGCTCAGTGGTTAACTAATCCGCCTAGGAACCATGAGGTTGCGGGTTCGATCCCTGGCCTTACTCAGTGGGTTAAGGATCCGGCGTTGCCATGAGCTGTGGTGTAGGTCGCAGACATGGCTCAGATCCCGCGTTGCTGTGGCTGTGGCGAAGGCCGGCAGCTACAGCTCCGATTAGACCCCTAGCCTGGGAACCTCCATATGCCGCTGGGCGGCTCTACATAAAAGGCAACAAGACAAAAAAAAAAAAGAAGTTAGGGGGACCATGCCTTTTGCTTAGTGTTCGCCCAGTGGGTGGCCCAGTGCAGGAGCTTAGTAAGTATTTGTTGAATAAAGCGTGGAAGGTTTTCAGAGTAACTCTGCACTTTGGAGGTTTCATTGGAGGCTCGTTTTAAGTGCTCTTGAGATGCTCCCCCATCACAGCAGCTCACTCTGGCGAGAAGGCTCTGCACTTAAGCTGGAAGCCCTGGGAAAACCAGGCCGTCTCCAGCTTCCTTGCTGGTCTCGAAGGCCTGGTGAAGAAAGGTACTATGTGAAGCACTTTAGGTTCTGGAAGCTGGAAAGTCCTTTAGGAATGCAAGATATTATGGGTCAGATTCAAGAGCTGAATCACTGCAGCTTACTTGATGACATTTTTGTGGATTATACTGAAAATTAGAGACTGTATTGTCTCAAGTGAGTAAAAAAACACTGAGATATTTGGATCAATGTCTCTTTTGTAAGTGAAAGCCAGAAATAGAACAAATTAGCAATGCTACACAAGAAGCCATATTTCCCCGTGATGACCGCTATGCCTTGAAATGCAGTTTGCTGCTTGCAAGCTACTCTCTTAGGAGTAGCCCGGTCTCTGCTCTGTCTGGGGACAGGGTGTGAAGGAGCCCAGTTCCAGCAGCCATTCTGGGGAGCTCATGACGCTACTTATGGGATTGCGATCCCTGCGGCCCGGCCACAGAGGCAGCAGAGACCACTGAAGCCTGTTTTGGCAAAAAGAGAGGGCAGCGGAGTTCTCACTGTGGTGCAACGCGATTGGCAGCATCTCTGCCACACCACAACACAGGTTCGATCCCCAGCCCTGCAGAGTGGCTTAAAGGATCTGGTGTTGTAGCTGCAGCGGAGTTTGCAACTGTGGCTCAGATCTGATCCTTGGCCTGCGAACTCCAGATGCTGTGGGGCATCTGAAAAAGGAAAGAGAGAGAGAGAGAGAGAGAGAGCAGCTGTGCCAGCTGTGCAGCGCTCAGCCCTTGTGCAGGTGGGAGGGACAACTGGAGGGGAAAGAAAGGAGGAACAGACAGACAAGACAGGCCCAGGTAAAGGTTTGATCCTCTGACTGTTGCATTTAATAACAGTGACATTTTAATGCCTGGGGAGAGGGTGGGGGATTTGGGTGGGTGACCGAGTTCTCAGATTTCCTGCTTCCATTGTGGGGTTCCAGGCTATTTTCTGCAAGGCTGCATGAATACAAGGCTTCCTCTGGGATGATGTTGGAGGCTTAATTAAAGCAATAAGAGGAGTAGCGGTGTTAGGCCGGCAGCACAGCTCCTACGACCCCTAGCCTGGGAACCTCCATATGCCAAAAAAAAAAAAAAAAATCAACAAGAAATAAAGCTTTTAGAGGCAGGAGCTGGAGGTGGGGACACAATCTGTTTCTCATCCCCATGATGTCCATCCATCTCTGAGTTGGTTAGGGAGGTCTTTTTCTGGGGACACTTGGCTTTCCTGGTATCTGTGTTACTCTCTGGGTTCTTTGGCACATAGGGAGACCAGCCCCTGGGTTCTGGCCACTGAACTCTAAGTCTAGGCAAGTCAGCTATAAATAAGACATCAAAGGGCCCAGTAGATAAGTCAATAGTGTGAGGACTGTGACCGAGAGAAGGTGCAGTTTTACTTGACAAAGGTACCCAGATACTAAGAACGGAGCTTAGGCTGAGATGAAAAGTCTGCTGTTGACAGGACGCAGGCTCACTGCCCCGAGTCTATGAGCCCTTTCCGTGTCAGCAGCTGACTTTTGAGTGTCTCAGTCAAGTATTTGACTTCCCGAGTTTCCATTCACCTAGTTTCCCAAATGAGACAGTGCAGTTTGTCTCTGGAAAAGCATTTCTATCCTCCTAAGGAAGTGTGGGCATTGTCATTAGGACTGTTTCCCACGTGGAGGGTGACAGTGATGATGAGTCGATGCAGGACTAAAGAACGATTTACACTGTGGCTATTCATTCGAAGGCAGAAAAAAATCCGTCCTAGATCACTCCACTGGCCTGCTGACCTTGGGTCGTTTGCTCCTGGGCTCTCGCCTTGCTGTCCCTCCCCTGAATGCCATCACGAGCAAGGTCCTGCTTTCCCCATCTTTGAGGAAAGAGGAACAGACTGAGAAGGTGAAATTCCACAGTTCTGAGGTTAAAAACCAGGCAGGCCCCTTGAAGAACTGTCTCCATCAATAAGTTTAGTTGAGAATGAGACAAGAGAGATTCTGAGTACCAGGGCTTCTTAGTAAACTTTTTTTTTGTCTTTTTAGGGCCGCACCCATGGCATATGGAGGTTCTCAGGCTAGGGGTCCAGTCGGAGCTGTAGCTGCCAGCCTATACCAGAGCCGCAGCAATGCAGGATCCAAGCCGCATCTGCGAAGTACACCACAGCTCACGGCAACACCGGATCCCTGACTTACTGAACGAGGCCAGGGATGGAACCTGCGTCCTCATGTATGCTAGTCGGGTTCTTTAACTGCTGAGCCATGACGGCAACTCCCTTAATAAACTTTTGAAACTGAAAAAAATATAAATATACACACACACAAACACACAGACATATACGTTTACATATGTAGTTTTTAGGTGAGAATTTTAATACTTTAACATCATTTCAGAAATTCTGAGAATAAACCTGTTTTCATGTACTTGGTGTAAACATGAATGGGTCAGTGGTGGAGTAGAAGGCATCTAAAGAGAAGAAAGTGTTAGGGAGAAAAAAAACCCTTTTATTTTATTCTGTTTAGTGTTTTTCTTGAGGGCCTGCAAATTAAATTGGCACAAGACAAATGAGAAAGAGAAGAGAGGAGTTCCTGTTGTGGCTCAGCAGGTTAAGAACTCAACTAGTATCCATGAAGATGCAGGTTCAATCCCTAGCCTTGATCAGTGAGTTAAGGATCCAGCTTTTGTCTGAAGCTGCAGCTTAGGTTGCAGATTCAGCTCAGATCCGATGTTGCTGTGGCTGTGGCCGCTCCTATCTGACCCCTAGCCTGGGAAGTTCCCTGTGCTGCAGGTGTGGTCCTAGAAAGAAAAAAGAAAAAAAAAGAGAGAGAAGACATAGATTTGATTGCCTACTTAGGCGGGGGATTTCACAAGGAAATGTGACACAAGGAGGCGGTTAGATTTTAGGGCTTCTACACCATCATCCTAGGGGGCAGGGAAGGGCAAGGGGGCACTGCTAGGGGAACAAATGACTTTTCTGAAAGATAAGTTGGCCAAGAGGAGAAGAGATGGGAGATATGAGAGTCTTGTGACAGTGACTGGGTGCGGTGCTTCTGTATCCAGAAGAGATCAGAGTTGCTCTCTGGAAAAGGATTTATGATAGTCGAGTTCTTTGGGGCGGCTCTGCTTTTACGCAGATCAGGGATTTCAGGAACTCCAGTGCCTTCAGCTCAAAATAATTCTTTTGCCAAGTGGCATGCTTTTGAGTGGCAGGTCCTGTTCCCCTTCCTTAACGTCCAGAATTCTAAAACTACACGTTCTCTGTTCAGAATTCACCAACAGCTTCTCAGTTTTATTTAGCATAAAACTTTAGCCCGTTCCTCTCCTCCAACCCTACCCCCACCCAGTGCTGGTCTTCCAAAGGGCTGGAGTGGGGGCCGGGTCTTGACTCCAGAGGGACACATAGTAGGTAGCCCATAGATTGTGAGCAGTGCGGACTCCGCCGCTGTCCCTCAAGAGTTTCCTGTTTAGAGGTAAAGCTGACAGGAAAAAGGCACCTAATCTCGGGTGCGGCTCTTGCCAGGCGGGGCAGCGGTTCTGGTGCAGGTGCCCAGCTCACCCATCGTGGTTCCGTGAGGTGGCGGTGGGGGTGGGGTTTTTCCCATCTCTACATCTGTTCACAAGAACCCGGTTTCTAGAATTAGGTTAAGTGGAGGCATTGAAATACCCTTCTCTATGGAAGACCATGTAGTATGAATGGGTTGTCCACTTTAATTTCCGGAAAATTCAAGTAGCGTCATTTTATCAATTAAAAATCAAGAGGTTCGTATTTGTGCTGTAGCATTTATGAACCCCCAGTGCGGTTTAGGTGATTGATGGCGGTGATGTTATCAGGCGGTGTTGTGGTGGCCTGTAATCGCCTGCTCCCACATCTCTCTTCTTTCTAGGTAGCATTCTTTCCTCTTCAGCAAATTCCTCTGTTACTCCATGGGGGTGCCTACACTAATAATTTATTCTTAAGCCAGCTCCAATTGGGAATCTGTCACTTGCAAATGACAGACTGATACAGGGACTATATTATGTTGACAGTGGGTTCATAAATAGATTGGATGAAGATAGCTTTTTCTAACATTTATCTATGTCCTCAGTATTTAGCATGACATTTAACACAGAGCAGATGCTCAAAAATTTAGAGGATTTGGTATCTTTTTTTTTAATATAATGCTTTTTAATTTCTCCGTTATAGCTGATTTACAGTTTTCTGTCAATTTTTCAACTGTACAGCGTGGTGACCCGGTTAAGCATACACATATAGATGGATTTAATATCCTTAACACACAAACACAAACCTGAAGAGACTAGAAAAGTATATTTTGACCAAAGCAGCAGCAATCTTGGACGAGTGTTAATTAGGAGTGTTTTGCTTTCTAGTGTGATATTGCTACCCAAATCCAGTGAGGACAGGATATGTATTTCTCAAAGCGTCTCTTTATATTGGCTAAGACCCTCTTTCATTTGCTTGCAAATAACTTTCTTACCCAAAAACCAGAAGCTCCAACCTCTAAATGAATTCGCAGACGGAAGGAGATGATGCAGGTTGACGGGTGAACGAAGGTAACACGGTGATTACAGCGCAGCACTGACAAGGCAAGCGGGGAGGGGGCGGGGAGGGGGCTTAAACGCTTTACATAATCCTTTCACCGAGTCTTCACAGTATTTGTCCTGTAGGAATTACCATTCCCATTTCATCGAAGAGGAAACAGAGGTTTAGAGAGATTGATTTAAATGAAAATTGGAGCCAGAGCCAAAGGAAAAGCCTGGAATTCCTGTTGGGCTTCCTTGGGGGGTTGTCCCTGTTGCTGGGGTAGATCATTAACCCTTCAGGGCCATCTCTGAGGTTTGGGATTGTTTTGCCATTTCAAAGGCTTAAACTTTCTGAGATCTAGGTGCTGTGCGAAAAGTCAGGGGGCCCTGATTCTTTCCAACTCTAAGCGGCAGGAGACAGCTTTCCAAACCTGAATCTCAAATGCTTTATACATAAGGGTGGGGCTAGTCATGTCTGGAATCTCCTCTTGGTTAAAACATGTTAAGAAGTTCTTGGTTAGTGGGAGTTCCCTTCGTGGCTCAGTGGTTAATGAATCTGACTAGGAACCATGAGGTTGCGGGTTCGATCCCTGGCCTTGCTCAATGGGTTAAGGATCCAGCGTTGCCGTGAGCTGTGGTGTAGGTCACAGACGTGGCTCGAATCCCGCGTTGCTGTGGCTGTGGTGTAGGCCGGCAGCTACAGCTCCGATTAGACCCCTAGCCTGGGAACCTCCATATGCCGCGGGGGCGGCTCTACATAAAGACAAAAAAAAAAAAAGTTCTTGGGTAGTGAAGTGATTTTAAAAAGAGCTGCGCGTCCTGCCACCCTCCATGTCAAGAAGGCAGCAGCTCCGGCTTGGCAAATGGACCCGCAAGCTGTAGGGATCTCTCTTTTAAAACCAATTACTTCTGAATGCACGGGAGCTGCGTCTGAAGCCTGTGGTGACGTGTCAGCTAGGCCAGTGACTGGAAAGGCACTGGGGCAGGGCCTTGGGTGGCACGGCATGTGGCCATTTAGGCCGGCTGTGGGTTAGGGCTGAACCCTCTGCAGACATTCGCTCTGCCTGTTTACTTGCCACAGCTGCCGTTAGCGTTGAAAATCTGCTCTGCCAGCGCCTTGGCAGAGGAGGAGGGGAGAAGGGGGGGAAAGGGGTGCAGGGCAGGGTGGGCGAGGCAGGAAGGGAAGGGCTCGCAGAAGAATCCCCTGCAGCAGCTTCCTGCTGGTTTTGGCGTCCTGGTACCTTGGGCTTCCCAGGCCCTCCTTCCTCCTCTCCCCTGCTCTCACCTATACTCTCTTCCCCTCACCACACAGACGTATTTGATTTCAGAAATATAGAATTAAAAAACTGCCCACTCTAGGGGAGAAAAAGGAATCTTCCCTCTATCCTTCTGAGTTCTTGGTTGAGACCCTTGCAATAAAAGAGATGAACAAGAGAAAAACACACGGACGTTTATGAATGTGTATATCTCACGTACATACGGGACATTCTCTGGGGGTGATGGGCAGCTCCCGAGGGTGGCCTAGAATTCAGGCCTGAACACCGTCTTGGTAGGGAAGGGGGACCGGTATGTGGACTCTTACAGAAGAATGAATGATTTTTAGATGAGAGGAGGGGTCTTAGAAGAGCAGGTGGGGGAGTTCCCGCCATGGTTCAGTGTTAATGATCCCGACTAGTATCCATGAGGATGCAGGTTCGATCCCTGACCTCGCTCAGTGGGTTAAGAATCTGGCGTCGCCGTGGGCTGTGGTGTAGGTCGCAGACGTGGCTCGGATCTGGCACTGCTGTGGCTGTGGGGTAGGCCGGCGGCTGTAGCTCTGATTCAATTTGGCCCCTAGCCTGGGAACCTCCCTATGCTGCCAGGGCGTCCCTAAAAAAGAAAAAGAAGGAAGAGGAGCCGTTGGAAGGAGTGACAGTCTGCGACAAAGCTTGGGTGTAATGCTGACATCTATTCTTCTCTCCAGTGAGCGCTGTCTGTCTTTCTTGGTGGATGAAACTGACCCGAAGGTGCCCTGTGAGACCTGGGTTCGTTTTGGAGGATCTGCCTTTAGGCAGAGGAAGAGAGTTCGGACAAAGCGTCTCTCTACATCTGCTGTGTTTCAAGTGCCTGTAGCTCAAAATGATCAATATACCAAAGCAGCATATTTAGGGCTGGCATGTCCTGAACTCCTCCAGTCGTATCTGGGGGTGACATATTCTGCTAACCTTCCCCACTGAAAACGTGGTGAATGGAGGAGTTTAGGTCAATGGATCTGTCTGAACTACCTGCCTATGGAGAAAAGCTCACTCATACATTTTTGCCTCCAAGCTCTGTGCCATTTGGTCTAAGCCGAAAATGGATGCATATCTTGGAAAGGATGGACTTGTGAAAATAAATGCAACATGTTTGCATTGAATTTAGGAAACAATAATTTCTTTTCGAAGGTGTAAACAGTGATTTTTTTTTTTAAGACAACTTAACCAATACTCCACCACGCAGAGAGAAAATTTTAAGTGGGGGGTGCTGCTGATAGGTGTGTTTATTATTCACATGGACGTTGCTTCTCAGGAGGAACTGAATTGTCCTGGAGAAAAGTCCAGCCTTTCACCTCACTTATAGTCCTGGGCTTTTCCTGGGCCCCATTGGAAGGGACAGAGCTGTGACTCTGTAACTGCTGCTCCTGGAAGGAAAGAGAACTGGGCATTTAGCCCCATGTCCAGCTCAGGTATCAGATCTTAGAACAGAGGTACAGCTAGACTTTCATTACAAGGCAAATGCCCTGAGCAGTGGGGTTCGTCAGAAAAGTCATCATTTCCTTTTCTCCACCTTCCTACTTTGAAGGTCCTCACAGACGGGAATCCATAAATGCCATGTGGACTTTCAATAAGGTCCTGCTGAGGCAGAGTCTTAACTCAGGTAGCAGTGTAGGAGCATGGGCTTCAATGCACTCTTTGATATGGCCATCGATTAACATTTGTGGCTTAAGAGCTCCAGGGAGTAACATGCCCACAGGCCTTATTTACTGTAGGGAATGTACCTACCTACCTAGATGGACAGTAATCCCTGATCCCCCGTGACTCAGTTTATGGGAAGAAAAGGGCAAAGAAACCATGAGACTGGTGGGACATTTCCACCCGTAAGACCTCTATTGGACAAGGGCTAACACAGGTAACTGGACAAGGCCAATGGTAGAAAATCACATCTTTCTGGCCACATGTTGGTACCCGCCTATCTTTAAGGGATAAAAACCCCTACAGGACAACAGAGAGCAGGGGCTCTTCTCCCCCCTCCCAGCAGCCCTGGAAGCTGCTTGCTTTCCTGTAATAAAGGCTTTGCTTGCTTGCTGCCTGTGTGTTCTCGGAGCTCATTCTTCGACTGTGTGAACAAGAACCCAGATTCTAGTAACATCTTTCCAGCATCACTGCCTCCCAAACCTGCCCAATGGGATGGTCCCTGGACACTTGCCCTTCTTGATTTCTGTGAGGATTTCTTTTTCTAAAACCGACCAGCCTACTTTCCTTCCAAACCAAGTCGGGTGTGGTGTGGTGGGGGACAGTTATGTTATCTGAAAATCTGAATCAAGCACCATGAAAGGCAAATTTCATTTTTTCCCCCCTCAACTTTGAACTAGTCTCTCCACCGTCTCTCAGGCTGTGAAAAGCCAGCCTGACTTGGTGATGGATTTATACCGAGATGAACCAGGTTAACTTAATCTCCTCTCAAGTAACCTGGAGTTTTGGGAACCTTGACCTGTGAACGTTCAGACAGTGTGGTTGTAAGAGACTTTCTCCATGTCCTGCTGGGAAATGCACAGCCCCCACCTTCCCAGGTGCAGTTATGAAGATGAATCTATGAAGATTACAGAACACAGACGCACAGTTATTACCAGGAACTCGAGCCTACTGGCCTGTCTACAGCACCAAAGAAATCCTGATTCCAAACACGACTGGTTTTTTATGGATGCACCGAAAGTGTGGCAAACTGGGTGTCAGTCACTGTTAATGGGCCATGACCGATGGGAACCTTTCTGCCTCTTTCATCTTCACCCTGAAGGTTTATTCCCCCCTAGTGAAAATGTGCTAGCACAGAAATTTCCTTTCTTTCCCTCCTGTTGGCTTCTGCCGGCGAGTTCTTCTTTAATAAAAAGCATGATGGGCAAGTGTGGGAGCGTGTAACTTGAAGTTTGAGACAAAACCCCATCTGAGAATGCCAGTCGTCCACCGTCCACCAGGGGAAACTGAAAACCGACTCCCTTCCCTACCCAAGGCAGCCCCCTTCCCCCTGCTGCACCCACTCTTCTCCACCCAGACCCCTGAAGCTTGAAGATTTTCAAAGAAAGAGGGTGTGTCGCTGCAGCCGCTGCATCAAACAAAAGCAAACATTAAATTAATTTAGGCTTCAAAATCAGCCCCATTCTCTGATTCATAAAATACTTCAAACACGGCAAGAAATGTCATCTCCCAAATGATTGAGGCTAATCCACTTTATCTCTTTTTTTTTCTCTTGCACCTGAATGCAAACTATCAAGACATACCGCACCACTCAAAATAAAGCCCTCACTGCAAATACTTCTGTCAGCTTTTAATAAGAGTCTTCTCTGTTCAGTACACAAAACAAACTCCTGTTTCGATGGCACTGAAGGGGCTGAGTGGGGAAAAAAAAAGAGGAACAGTGTCCTTCTTACAGTCTGTTCAGTTGCCAGCACTCGGCAAGGAGAGGGTATGGCCCCTGGAAACGCTGCAAAACAGCAGGTAGTGCCATTGTCTTCTCACTAGCAAGATGGTTATTTTAGCTCTCCAGGTACCAGGCTTCAGAAACAAAACATCCTTGGCTCCCTGGGCACTCCAGGAAAATAGGGAGTTGTTGACAGCTAGGACTTGTGGAAAGGACCATTTATACTATACATTTGCACATTGTGGTTGCAATAAATACACTTCTACACCCATTCTGTTGGACTAGATGCAGAAACCATTTACAGGGACATCAAAAAGTCTTGCCCCCGCAAACAGCTCATGTCCTACTTAGGATGTCAAAGCGGGTGCTGCTGAGTAATGAATGCCTCCCCCTGGGACACAGAAATTTGGATTCCTTCCCTGCAAACGGGCTCTGGTGACGCCAAAGACTAGCAGTGCTAGCAGGCATCGTGGAGGTTGTGTGCTCTCAGCCTGAGCTCCTGACTGCTTGGCAGTCGTTTACAACATGATGACCCACGTCTTTGCCATTTGCCACGTGTGAGTACTTTGTGGTGAAGAGGAATGCAGCTCTTTGATTCCTGCATTCCTCCTGGTTTCCCTGTGTGGGTGGAAAAAACGGCCAAGAATGTGAGTGATTCAAATCCCATTCTGTTCTAAGGAAACCCAAGGAAGCAGCACAAGCCTTCAAGTTTGCCAAGATACGATTTTAAGTTTGATGCCCATGCGATTTTCTTTCATGAGACTGATAGCTTCATGGTTTTCCTTATGATTTCACCAGAACATGTAAAATACTGATTCTCTTTTTAAGTGAATAGGGGAGGAGGAAAGTCCCTTTTAAGAGAATAGGCACAAGGGATGTTTTTCTTAATTATAAAGACAGTATTTACTGATTAAAAACATAATTGTTGCTTAAGGCTTGAACAGTTTTCAGGAAAAAAAGGTCCCCAAAGTTCCTTTCTCAGTAAATTTCAACAAATTTCTCAGGGGCCTATTGTTTATTTTAATCCAAGCCATAAATTTGCTTCCTAAATACAGTCTTTTTTTTTCTTCTAAATACAGTCTTTTTGCATTGACATTAGGCAGTGAGAGAGACCAAGATCGTTGTGCAGTTTTAATGATATGATAGTTTACACTTTAATGGCCAACTTCCATTCTCAGGGTTTTGCTAGATAAGACCCTAGAATGCTTTGTTAGTTAAACTTGATCTTAGAAAACGTGTACATCTTACACAAAATAAACACACGCCCTGAAATTGGTTGTTTTTGATGAAAGGCTCTCCCTAGAAATATCCTGTGTGGAGAGAAAAATAAAACCACTTTCAGCTAGAGAGAACCAAACACCAAAAACCTTGAAAAATCAGATGTTTTGCTCCTTATTAAGTCAGATTTAAGAGCATTACTAAGTTATAGCCTGACTGATGTTTCACTTTTTTTTTGGAAGAGAAACAAGTCTGGGCATTAAACTCGTAACAGCAATTATCATCTGCATGTGTGTTTAATTATGAAAAAAATCAGGTATTTATTTTTCGTAATTGTCATCATCATGATCCAATTTCCATGTCAAGCTTGGCGCTGGGTGGGAAGGCTCCCAGGCTGCTTCAGCTCCCAAGCTTCTTTGCCTCTGCACCACCCCCTTCCCCTTGCCCAATATTTCTCCTTATAGCTTCTAGTGGGAGCTTCTGAAAACCGATAATTTGGACGAACTTAGAAAAGCTCTTAGGGAGAAGAACAACTTTAATGAGTTTTAGGAACGAGGATCCTCAAGACCCAGGGCAGAAATCCGGTCTGGGGAAATGTGCTGATTCCTTTTGCTGTGACTGTAGCTCCGTGCATCGGGGTGGAAGAGCAGTGCAAACCCCGCGGAGGGTTGTTCCAATTTCGTGCAGGCTCATGTGTGAGTGTGTAAGTGTGAGTGTGAGTGTGTGTGTGTGTGTGATTGCTGAGAACTACAGTGCATCCCATGGCGCTCTGCCTCTCTTTGATGTTACATTGTTTATAACCTGCTTTCTTCCCGAATAGATTTGAGGCAGCGTCCAAAACACACAACGGGGTGAAAAATCAAGAGAACAAATTGGAAGAAAGTAAGTTCAGAGCAAGACTTGGGGCTTTTTGGCCCACACAGTTTCTGCTACAAGTATCAACCCTACTCTCGTGACGCCAAAGCAACCGTTGAAAATGGTCCGCCGCCCAGCGTGTTCATTAGAACCATAAACAGGCAGCAGGCTGGATTTGCCCATGGGCCATAGTTTTCCAACGCCTGGTCTAGATTCATAGTCTCAAAATTAAGCTCATGAAAATATGTGAGGGTGAACTGTATCACTGAAGGGCCTGGATAGCTGCTCACTGGGGTCCAAACTTAGTTATGAGTTTCTTAAAGGTCAAAGCAAAGAGGAACACTGGGCTTATGCTGAAAAATCACACTTTTCAGGAGAAGAAAGCACACCAGTTGCTGTGGAGAAGTTCTGGCCTTGTGGCTTTGATGTTCTCCTAAAGGTCCCGAGAAAGGGGCTTTGTATGGTGTCAGGCACAAAGTCTGCAGCATTGTATTGTCAACGGCTGGGTTCCTAGAGCAGCTGTTAAGCATCCTTCCAAGCGATGGGCATGGTTCCAAAGTGCAGTTCAGAAAAATCGAGTTTGAGGACACAGGCACTTCATTCGGATGGCTGGTGGTCAGGACTGGAGTCCATGGAGGTGGAGACCATTTAGCAGAAGGAGCTGCGTGCTTGTGGTCCAGACGGCCCTCCTTGAATACTGAGTCCTTCTGCTCACAGCCAGCTTCAGGCTGGTGTCAGGATCGCTCTGTGGCTGCAATTTGGGCATGCAACCAGGGGCAGCTGTGTTCCCGATCATTCTTTTAGGTTCAGGAGCAATCGGGCTTAGGTCCTGATTCCTCATCTATCATAAAACATTAACAGAAGACAGGTGGCAATTACTTTCATGTTTTGACCTCATTAATGACTGGTGTTGTATTGGTCCCCATTTACTGAGTGGTTTCTAGGTGCCAAGGACTTGGCTAAACACCCTCCGAGCACGATCTCTTCTCGTCCTCACAGCCCCATGGGGATACGGGCTACTATTCACAGTCCTTTTCTTTCAGATGAGAAAATCACGACTCAGAGCAACAGTGGCTTGCTCAGCATCACTCATGAGGTATATGGATATGAACATAAGCTCTGACTCTTTTATTTTTTTAGTCTTTTAAAAAAATCGACCTATAGTTAATGTATAATAGTATGTAAGGTGTACAATATAGTGACTCACAATTTCTTTTTTTTTTTTTTTTTGCTTTTGAGGGCTATACCCACAGCATATGGAAGTTCCCAGGCTAGGGGTCAAATTGGACCTACAGATGCCGGCCTACACCACAGCCACAGCAACGCGGGATCTGAGCGGAGTCTGCGACCTACACTACAGCTCATAGCAACACCAGATCCCTAACCCACTGAGCAAGGCCAGAGTCGAACCGGCATCCTTATGGATTCTAGTTGGGTTTGTTAACCACTGAGCCACAAAGGGAACTCCACTTTAAAAAAAAAATTTTTTTTTGCGACTCATAATTTTTTTTTTTGTCTTTTGGTCATTTTATGTGGAGCCACACCCACGGCATATGGAGGTTCCCAGGCTAGGGGTCTAACAGGAGCTGTAGCCGCCAGCCTTCGCCACAGCCACAGCAACGCAGGATCCGAGATGCGTCTGCAACCTTCACCACAGCTCACAGCAACATCGGATCCTTAACCCACTGAGCAAGGCCAGGGATCGAACCCGCAACCTCATGGTTCCTAGTCAGATTCGTTAACCACTGAGCCACAACGGGAACTCCGCTTATTTATTTATTTATTTATTTATTTATTTTTTTGCTTTTTAGAGCCGCACCTGCAGCATATGGAGGTTCCCATGCTAGGGGTCTAATTGGAGCTACAGCTGCTGACCTACGCCACAGCCACAGCAACATCAGATCCGAGCCGCATCTGCCACCTATACCACAGCTCACGGCAACGCCGGATCATTAACCCACTGAGTGAGGCCAGGGATCTAACCTGCAACCTCATGATTCCTAGTTGGATTCGTTTCCGCCGCTCTATGACGGGAACACCTATTGCTTTTTTAAAATTAAAGTATGGTTAATTTACCATGTTGTGCCAACTTCTGATCTATAGCAAAGTGACCTGGTCACGCACACACATATATATTCTTTTTCTCATGCTCTTTCATCATGTTCTGTCAGAGAGACTGGATGTAATTCCCTGTGTTGTACAGTTCAACCTCACTGTTTATCCATTTTAAATGTAAGCTTATTTATTTTATGCATAGTAGTTTCTGCCTCTTAATTCCCTACCCCTGCCCTGCCCCTCCCCTCCTCTCTCTCCCCACTGATAACCACTAGTTTGTCCTCTATCTGTGAGTCTGCTTTTTTGTTATATTCGGTTTGTTAGTATTTTTTAGATTCCTCATGCCAGCGTCTATCTGACTCTTAACCAGGGCCCCGCGTGACCATCCCTCTCAATGCTATTCTCACGACTTCCTGGTTTCCTGACCTTGAGATGCTTCTGCTGACTGCCCTGTGGCCTTCAGAATGCCTGGAGGCCAGGGCCCGCTTGTCTGTTACTGGTTCCTTCTGGTAGTGGCTCGTCAGCTTTTATAACCCCTGCCAGGCCTTGGTGTCTCATCATAAAATCCTGCTCAGGCTTTCCCTGTAATCACTGGGCGCTTGACCCTTTACCTGGCTTCTACTTCCAGTGCTGCCTCGGGGCCTGCCTCCCCACCACCCTCGGGGCCTGCCTCCCCACCACCCTCTCTTGGTCATACACGTCACTACTGCTGCATCCACCCCAGCGTGAACAAAGATGGAAATTTCTGTTCCTACCATCCTCACAGCTGTGCTCTACATCTGGTTTCCTAAAGATCAGGGATAGTGCAGACACAGTCAGCCTCACGGTGACACATGCGGGATAACATATGGAATAACAGAATGTCTTTCTTACTATGGCAATTCTCTGTAGATGTCAATGGAGACTCCATAATAATACTGGTAGCTTTTCCTTGGGCCTGGCTATGCCCCACAAATGGAGAATGGTAGTAATTTTCCATGACCAGCTCTGGGCTACACAAAATGTTATTAATAAAACCATTACAGATAGATTCCTGAAATGGCAAGCATTTTCTGTCCTCAGTGATGACAACCAAATATGCTATTTACGTTGCAGATGTGTGTAACCTGTTGGACTGTTTCAGGAATACAGTGGGATGGAATCAGTGACTAAGAGAAGATAGAAAATAATATCCATTCATTCATCCAGTCATAGACAGGCTGAAAGAAAGCCAAGCTAGGAAGATAATCTGAGGGCCAAGTCTAGTGACAGGGGCAGGCCAGAAATGGAAGAATGAGCAAGGATGTAAAAAGCTAGAGGCGTGAAAGTCACATGGAATGTGGCCTGAGGAATGGGTCCGGGTGAGAAGTTCATAACTGAGACTCAGACAGTGGGAGCACTAAACCCTTTGTGGTGTGGGGGCCAGCTTGGCTGCCTAGTGCCTAGGGACCAATTCTGGTCACTCAGTGGCCCCTGAATGGGGTGATTCACAAGTCACAGCCTTACTTCTTTGCTGTCAACTGATGCCTTACTCAGCTCCTATAGGATCTGAAACCTCATTAAAATAACAACTTTAGACACTTCCTGGAAGTAGAATAGCTCATTTAGAAAGATTTCAGTGGAGCTTTGACAGTTGTACCGGTTATCTACTTGTTAATGGCACATTTTTGTAATGGTGCCTCTGTTCTTCAAAGGGCAGACAATGAAAACAATCCTCTTCAAGTTGCAAACTTTATGTCACAGTGACCCAGGTAAGATGGCGCTTCTTAATGCAAAATTCTCAGCCAGTTCACAAAAGCAAGATTTTTTTTTTTTTTTTTAGGGCCAGCCACACTAATGGCATATGGAAGTTCCCAGGCCAGGGGTGGAATCGGAGCTGCAGTTGCCAGCCTACACCACAGCCACAGCAACACCAGATTTGAGCCATGTCTGCCACCTACACCACAGCTCACAGTAACGCTGGATCCTTAACCCACTGAGTGGGGCCAGGGATGGAACCTGCATCCTCAATGATACTAGTCTGGTTCAGTAGCCCTGAGCCAGGACAGGAACTCCCTACAAAAGTGAGATTAAAAAATATCATAACCTAATGTGAGTTTTGGTAATTTTAGGCAAAACTCAGTAGAATTTGAAGCCCTTGGTGTTGGTGGACCAGTCAGTGAGATGTTGTCTTTTGTGTGGTGGGTGTTTGTTTCTATTTGCCCAGCTCGAGGAAGTTTTCGGGAGAGAGGAGAGAGAGCGAGAGCGAGAGAGCGAGAGCGAGAGCGAGAGCGAGAGCGAGAGCGAGAGCGAGAGCGAGAGCGAGAGAGAGAGAGAGAGAGAGAGAGAGAGAGAGAGAGAGAGAACGAGAGACTTCCTGAAGCCCCCAGGGGAAAACTTCTTCTGAGCAGAACCAGGTTGGGCAAGTCTCTAAGGTCTGGCGTGAAATACAATAAAATTTGCATTTATATAGCACTCCTTATGCTCGTGCTTTATATGTGCTCTCCATATTAAATAAAAACACAATTAAGAGTTAGTTCTAAAATACCAGGTCAAACATATCAAACAAAATCAGGAATGGCAATTAGTGCTAGAATACCAGAACAAACAGATGGCTATTGAGTTTGGAGTTAAGAAGAGAAATAGGATGTGCCAGTTGC
The DNA here is from genome assembly GCA_004024745.2 of Catagonus wagneri. Lineage (NCBI taxonomy): Eukaryota > Metazoa > Chordata > Mammalia > Artiodactyla > Tayassuidae > Catagonus > Catagonus wagneri. The sequence goes on from PVHT020000059.1 coordinate 7,963,374, forward strand.
ATATCAATAGAGGAGTCATTCTGGAGTCTGGGTTGGAGGCTGGGCTACTGAAAAGAGCCAGTTTGGGGGAGGGAGCAGGTCTGTGCAGAGAAAGTATTAGAAGTCGTGAAAAACTTGGTGCTGCCAAAATGATTGGGCATGTGCCCCATGCCAGGTGCCATGCCCTGTGCTGAGGGCCTTGAGATAGACTTGAGTTCTGTCTTCAAGCCACTTAGAGTCCATTTTAAAGGAAGAATGCAGGAGTTCCCGTCGTGGCTCAGCAGTTAACGAATTGGACTAGGAACCATGAGGTTGCGGGTTCCATCCCTGGCCTCGCTTAGTGGGTTAAGGATCCAGTGTCACCGTGAGCTGTGGTGTAGGTCAAAGACGTGGTTCGGATCCTACATTGCCGTGGCTGTGGCTGTGGCTGTGGTGTAGGACGTCAGGTGCAACTCTGATTAGACCCCCGGCCTGGACCCCTAGCCTGGGAATCTCCATATGCCGCAGGTGTGACCCTAGAAAAGACAAAAAGACAATAAATAAATAAATAAATAAATAAATAAATGCATACGTGAAACCCCTTCGGGACCATCATTATTGGTGGTGGTAGAAGACTATTCCAGATAGTAACTAAGCCTTGAATGCTGGACCTAAAAGCAAAAAAGATATTCAGCTCAGATCCTTACCTGGCTCTCATCTACTCTGAAGCCCAAAGAGCTCTGAAAACCAAAAATATTTTAAGGTGGAGCTCAAACGTGATGATCTTTTTCTATTCCCTAGGTGTGAATATTCATATGATTCACTGCAGAAATACTGCTGTGTTTGATGAGTCAGGCTTATCCCCATCTCAGCTCGGTGTGTTACATCTCATTTAATAGAGCAGCGTGCACTGTATTACCTTTCTGAAATCCAAAAAGGTCTGAATTCTGTAACACATCGGACCCCAAAGTTTTGGGATTAATGGGTTATGACCAGATGTAAAATGTCTTCTTTCCTGGCATCCGTTTTGTCGTGATGCATTCCCTGTTAACTCCGTCCGTATCTGGCTTTGTTCCCCAGGATGCAGCTGAGATTGTTGTCAGCATTGCCTCTTTTTGCTAGAGTCCCTAGTTTTTTGTTTGCCCAGATCCGGTGGCAAAGGTGTGACATCCCCTTCTGCACTGACTCTTTCCTTGGCATCGTCTCAAGATGTCCATAGTGTTTACACTTCGCTGTAGCCTCCTACCCAAACCTCTGTTTTGTCTGCTCCCTTCTTTACTTCTCTGCTCCCCGCGGGGCCTCACTGCTGTAGGTTCTAAGAAATCCTTGCAATGAAGGAACTCCCCAAGGCCAGGCCTCTAGTCTGCACTCACTGCTCACCGGGGGAGCTCAGCCACTCTGGGCAGGGTTGTGAATCTACATATTCAGGTCTGAACTGTCACCGGAATATTCCTTTTCCATTGTTGCAGATGTTTACTGATCTCTTTATCTAATTGTCTTGCTAGCACCTTGTTTTCAGCATCTCCCCTCAAAAGTCTCACACACACACACACACACACACACACACACACACACTTGCAAATGTGTGAACTGGTGGTAAGGGGACTGGGTGAGTCAGTGGTGGCAGACATGGGAGAGACTTTTTAAAAACACTGTCTTGCTTTCCTTCTTTTTAGGGCTGCACTCGCAGCATATGGAAGTTCCCAGGCTAGGAGTCAAATCAGAACTTCAGCTGCCAGCCAGCCTACACCACAGCCACAGCAACGCAGGATACGAGCCGCGTCTGCAACCTACACCACAGCTCATGACAACACCAACTCCTTAATCCACTGGGCGAGGCCAGGGATCGAACCTGCAACCTCATGGATACTAGCTGGGTTCTTAACCCACTGAGCAATGATGGGAACTCCCACAACTATCTTTTGATTGTTGTACATCTGTGTGTATTACTTAAAAATATAAGCACTTATTTTTCAACAAGATAAAGGTTGTGTGAAAAGGCAAAACTGTGAAGATGGCGGGAGTTCCCTTCATGGCTCAGCAGTCAACAAGCCCGATTAGGATCCATGAGGATGCGGGTTCGATCCCTGGCTTTGCTCAGTGGGTTAAGGATCCAGTGTTGCTGTGAGCTGCAGTGTAGGTCACAGAGGTGGCTTAGATTCTGCGTTGCTGTGGCTGTGGTGTAGGCGGTCAGCTGTAGTTCTGATTGAACCCCTAGCCTGGGAACCTCAATATGCTGAGGGTGCAGCCCTAAAAAGAAAGAAAGAATGAAAGAAAGAAAAGAAAGAAAGAAAAAAGAAACCCAAAAAAACCTGTGAAAGATGGTAAAAGATCAGTAGTTAGCAGGAGGCTGGAGGAAAGGAAGGCTGAAGGGTGAGCACAGAGGATTTTTAGGGCAGTGAAATGATACAGTCTGATGCTGTAAATGGGGGATGTGTGTCATTATACATTTTGTCAAAGTCCATAAAATGGACAACACCCATAGTGAATCCTGATTTAAACCCGTGGACTTTGGAGGAGACCGATGTTGTGTCACTGAAGGTTGCTTTGGTTGGAACCATTGTACCCCTCGGTGGGGACGTGGAGAGTAGGGAGGGGCAGGGAGTTACAGGAACTTTCTGCCCAGTTTTGCTGCGAACTTAAAGCTGCTCAAGATTTTTGTACACCTATAAATGTAATAAAATTCATTAAGTAATTAAAAGCTGCTCAAAAAATAAAGTCTACTAATCGAAAAATGGAAAAAGAAAAGAGTTTGTACCGAGCTTGTGTGCTCAGGACTTTGCATGGGAGCCTTACTGTATTTATACTAACTGTAGTCAGTGTGGACAAACTGATTCTTAAGAGGAGGAATCAGTCTGCTTCTGCCAACACCCCATCTCTGTCCACTCCCCCAGCCCAGTCCACTGGAGTCCCTGTCGAATCTGCTGGGTCCTTCGGGTCTAGTGAATCTGGGCCTCCCTACCCTTCCTTTGGAAGCGTCTTTGCCCTTGGCTTTGTGGGTGACTTCGGGGCCACCTCTGTAGGTCAGGCTCCTTTAGCTCACTCTGGCATCTCTAACAGACTCTGAATTTGACATTTCTCCTGGTCTTTCTGCCTCTTTCTCTACTATCCTCTGCAACACTGCTGGATGAAATTGCATTTCCCTGATGTCTTCCTATCACTTCTCTCGCCCCAAAATCCTCTATGCCTCTTACATCCAGTCTGGGCTTTTCCCAGAGTTCCCTGGTGGTGCAGCGTGTTAAGGAGCCATGTTGCCGCTGCAGCAGCTCAGGTTGCTGCTGTGGTGTGGATTTGATCTTTGGTTTGGGAACCTCCACATGCTGTGGGCATGGACAAAAATAAGTCAATAAATAAACAGAAGATAAAACAAAACAAACAAATCTGGGCTCTTCCGTGACTCTGTGGGATCCCAGTTTGCCATCCATTCCTTCTTGCCACCTATCTTTCTCACTTGTCCGAATTCCTCCCCAACCTGCAGCACACACGCACACACACACACACACACACACTCACTCACTCACTCCTATCTGCCTCCTGTACCTCTTCAGGATGGAAATCCTAGAATTTTCCTCCCCACTCACTCCCTATCTCAAGTCTAACTCCTGTATGAACTGATTATTCTGTTCTTCTAGTGCCTAAGGCCGTGCTGGAAGCGTTAACACTGAACTCTGATGGTCTCAGTTTGGTGTTCATGGGAGTGTGGGTGAGCAGTCTTGTGTGTAGAAATGAGAACCACACACCTGGAAGAGATGGTCGTGGGACCTCTGCCCATGTGTCCTGTAGCCCAGGCTGCTGCCAGTTGGCTGAGGCGGGCAGTGCTGGAATTTGTGCTTGTGGAACAAATCTTGGGAAGGGACCTTGGTGAGATCGGCTCAAGTTCTAGGCAGCTTCCAGCAGGAAGTTATTTCAAAACTGGCTTCTTCTAGGGTCTCTAGGGGACCCTGTGACTTCTCCAGAGTGGCACAGAGGTGTTTCAGACTCGGCACTATGGTGTAAAATTAACCTCCCTGAGTTTTGGTCCATTTATGTTTAATAGGACATGGGTTTTCCATTTGTGCCCCCAACTTTTCATAACTCTTACAAAGCTCGGGAGAGACAGAATGTGAACAGATCATATGAACCAATGGGCAACGAATTATAGCTCATGCCTGCTGCCTGGTTTTGTGTAGCCTACAAACTTAAGAATGGTTTTTAAGGAGTTCCCATCATGGCGCAGCAGAAACGAATCCGACTAGGGACCATGAGGTTGCGGGTTCGATCCCTGGCCTTGTTCAGTGGGTTAAGGATCCGGCGTTGCCCTGAGCTGTGGTGTAGGTCGCAGACGCGGCTTGGATGTGGCGTTGCTGTGGCTGTGGCGTAGTCCGGCAGAAACAGCTCCTATTCATTCGACCCCTAGCCTGGGAACCTCCATATGCCGTGGGTATGGCCCTAAAAAGACAAAAGACAAAAAAAAATTAAGAATAGTTTTTAACATTTTTAAAGTGTTGGAAAAATTGAAAAAGAAGAGTATTTGCTGTATGAACAGTAGGTGAAAAGTTTCAGTGTCCACAAATAAAGTTTTCTTGGAACACAGCCACGGTGATTCCTTTACTAATTGTCTGTGGCTGCCTGTGCTGTCACAGAAGACGGAAAGGCCCGTGAAAGCCAAATATTAACTGTCGGGAAAGTGTGCCGACCTCTTATTTGAACACTAAGGCACAATACACAAATAAGACATTCTGATCTTTGCTGTGATCCTTAAGGGAACCACGGCTTTGGGCTTTCTTATTGCCAGGCCCTGGAGTTGCAGGACCCCGGGGAGGGGCCATTCACATAAAATACAATGGGAAGAGTGCCCCCTGGAGGACGCCCCAGATCTCACACAGCCCCAGCACCAGGGGAGAGAGGCCTGATTCTTCTGTTCCTGGCCCAGCTAAGAACTCCCTGGCTGTGCTACTCTGGGCAGATGGCCTAACTGCTCTGGGCCTCTGATCCTCACAACTGTTAAAAGGAAGAGTTTGTACGCTCAGTGGTCTCAGTCAGCCTCCCTCCTGTCTGCTGCCTCTTAGCAGGCTTTTTACTAAAAAGATATTCTCACACAGACCCCTTCACGCATTAAACAGCTGAAAGTGGAGCAGCCCTGCTAGAAGTGGTGCCGGCCTGAGGCCCTCAGTGCAAAACGGCACAGAAGAAATTTGTTAGGCTCCTTCCGGGCCTGTCAGGCAAGGGTTCTGCAGGCCTAGTCCTCCTCCCAGGGCAGCCCAGACCCACAGCTGGATCAGACCAGTTCTCCTCAGAGCGCTTGTTGGGACCCACTGAGCAGGGCCACCTACTCTGAGGCCACAAAATCGGGCCACGTGTTCTGGCCCAATCAACCAGAATTTTCCCTGGGGCTGGCTCATCCCCTCAGGAAATCAATCATTACTCTGATGCTCTTAATAACAGCTTGAGAGCATTATGCTTAGTGAAATAAGTCAGACAGAGAAAGGCAAATACTATATGACATCACTTACATGTGGATTCTAAAAAAACAATACAAATGAATATACAAAAGAGAAACAGATGCACAGACAGAAAACAAATTTATGGTTACCATGGGGGAAGGGAGGGGGGAGGGATCAATCAGGAGTGCGGGATTGACAGATACAAACTACTACACGTAAATTACATAAGCAACAAGGATTTACTCTATACCACAGGGAGTTATACCAATATCTTATAATAACGTATAATGGAATATAATCTGCAGAAAACACCCAGATCGCTATGCTACACACCTGAAATTAACTCAGTATTATAAATCAACTATACTTCAGCAATTAAAAAAAAATCTAAAATTTCCTGAGCACTTAGTGTTCTCCCTCCAGAAAATGATATGCCTTTTGTCGTTTAACACAGACAACAACCCGAGGAGGCAGGTACTTTACAGAGGAGAACACAGCCTAGAGACTGTCCTGCATGAGGACATGGCAGGGGGAGCCGTGCAGGCTGGTCCGGACCCACGCAGGATGACATCAAAGCCCATCCCTTTACAGGGAGTATGGATGCGTCATTTCTTTTATTCAGCAAGTATGAGGATTTACTTATAACTCACTTGCTGTGTGGCTTTGGGGATAGACTTAATCTTTTTAAGCATGCGTTTCCTCATCGGTCAAATGGGAATATTGATCGGATCAATAATGTTGTGCCGATTAGTGGGATAAAACCTCAGTGGGTTAGAGTTAGTGTCTGGCATCGCTCAGCACTCAGTAACCGTGACCTTTTGTTATCATCCCCCGTCGTCATCCACCGCTTCTTGCCTTTTCTCTTCCTCCGTATGTGAGGCTCTGAGTTTTTCCATGTTAACGTTGTCTGCCTGGATCGTCTTTAACATCACGTCCACTGATTTCTTTTTGTTGTTGTTGACGACTGACAATATTATATTAGTTTCAGATGTACAACGTGGTGATTCAAAGTTCCCCGATAGAACTTTCGGTGGTGATGGAAATGCCCAGCATTGTAGCCACCAGCCTCATCCTATGTGGCTGCTGAGTCTAAGTGAGGAGCTGATTTTTTTTTTTTTTTAATGAGAGTTGCAACAGTTTATTTCAGGTTCTCTCTCTCTCTCTCTCTCTCTCTCTTTTGTTTTTTTTTTGCCCCACAGTCAGTATGTGGGAATTCCTGGGCCAGGGATCGAACCTATGCCACACAGCAGCCCCCAAAGCCATAGCAGTGAGAATGTAGGAGCCTCAACCTGCTAGGCCATCAGAGAACTCCCAGAGCCGAATTTTAACTCATCTAAATTTGAATGTCAAAGAGCCACAGGGGGCTAGCGGCTTCTGCCTTGGGCTGCATAGGCCAGAGAGGAAATAGGGCAGGGGTTGCTACTGAGGTAAGCTCACTCTTTGCATAACATATGATTTCATTTAACCCTGAGAGCAGCTCTGTTTCACAGATGAAGAAGGTGAGGCTCAGAAGTCAGGGAACATGCCCAGGGTTTCACAGTCAGGAAATGGCTGATTGGGAACTAGACATGATGCTCTTATCACCAGAGATGCAGTTATGCACAGACAAAGCCAGTTAAGGGCTTTGCACCTCAGAGGGTTGTCTTCCCAGTTGTCCTATGAGCAAGTAGAAAGCCACAGGCCTCTGTAAAGGAAACAGAAACATTGGGAAGCACTTACCTGACTTTACCTGGGAACCACAGAGCTGATAGTCCCCTGATTGCTGAATCTTAGCAACAACCTCAAATGGGGAGGAAGGGTCAACACAGGGCCCGTGGCCTACCCAGTACCGATAGGTCAGCATTGACTTTTGTCAGGGTAGAATGTAACAAAAGCATTGTGTCTTGGAAGGCACAGTGGGGGCCTTACTTTCAGTCCATCTAAGGTCAGGAAGCTAGAGAAATTTATCCAGCTCCAAGAGTTGAGGGTTGCTCCTACAGTGCAACCTACCAGGGCCAAGTGTGCTTCTGAGGCCAGAGAATGTCCTCAGGCAGAAATATGCAGAGACTGAATTTCACTGCATTCATTGAAAACCGAAAATGGCTTAAAACAAGACCATTTATTATCTCAAGTGTCTGTGGCTCAGGAATCATTTGAGGGCTCTACCTCAGGGTCTGTCATGAGACTGCAGTAGAAGTATTGACCAGGGTATAGAGGTCTTATCTGAAGGTTCGACTGGGGAAGGATCCACTGCTAAACTCATGGATGTGACTGTGGCAGGGCTCATGTCTTCGAGGGCTGTTGGACTGCCCTCTTCTTACTGATTGCTTGCTGGATTCTGCTCAGTTTCTCGCCATGTGGACCCCTCCAACCTGACTACTTGTTTTTAAAGCTAGCAAGAGAGTCTCCTAACAAAATGGAAGTTAGAATGTTTTGTCACATCAACAAGGAAACACCTCCTCAACCTTGCAATATTCTATTCATTAGAAGCAAGTTGCTCAGGGGAGAAGATTACAAAGGCTGTAACTACTGGTGAGTGGGGGTCATTGGAACCAATGTGAGCAAAACTGACAGCATCGGCTAGGAGGGTGTAAGCAAATTCTGGCAAAGGTGAAGGGTGATGGTGAGGAAGGTGAGCGGGTAAATCACACGCGGAGATAGGCTGAGAACCCCAGGGTGCCTTCATTCTCAGATAGGGGAACGCCCTTGGCCAGGCAGAGCAACACCTAGCACCCTGACACCTGGGTCTCAGACCCAAGGGCAGGACTTGAGTTTGCATCCTGACGGGTGCTCTCCTCTCTGCATGGTTGTCTTCCTTGTGTTTCCCCCAGAACTGTTATTGCTGGACCACGGAGCAATGTTTGGTAGAAGTTGTGGGGCATAGGGAGAGGCTGTCTCTTCCCCATGGTCAACAGAGACGGAATTTGGAATCCCAGCATCTCAAACTGGATCACTGGCCAAAGGTTTGCAAATTCTACTTAGCCCTAGGATACTTAACTCCGTAGCCCAATTCAGTGGGAGAGAGTCTCCAGGCTGGTGATTTTCTTCATCCTACTCCCTTTAGGACTATTCGAAAGTTTATTCTGGAGTTCCTGTTGTGGCTCAGTGGGTTAAGACCTGACTAGTGTTCATGAAGATGCAGGTTTGATCCCTGGCCTCACTCAGTGGGTTAAGGATCTGGCATTGCTGTGGGGTGCAATGTAGGTCACAGATACGGCTTGGATCTGGTGTTGCTGTGGCTGTGACATAGGCCTACAGCTGCAGCTCTGATTCGACCCCTAGCCTAGGAACTTCCATATGCCACGAGTGTGGCCCTGAAAAGAAAAAAATATACTCTTACACAGAAATGAAATCTGTTTCCCTGAAGCTCCCTTTGATCTTTATTCTCCTTCATAAAAATTAATTCTCTCCTTCACAAAGGCTCCTCAAAGGGAGAGTCCTGCTTCTCTGGACTCTTCATCATGGATAAGTTTTAAAGGTTGGTGCTCAGAGCTACTGTCCTGAACGTGGTCTTTTCAGAGCAGATGTGGGAGGAGGTCAGAGCAGGGGAACTCCTACCTTCCCACAGATCACTCTTGTACTAACCTTGTCCAAGACCCTGCTGGTTCCGGGCTCCCAAACCCTTTTGGGTGGTTGTCAGATTCCATTGTTTGAAACCTTAATCAACGAATGACCCAAGTTGCCTTCACTGAGCAGATGCTGAGCCAAATCTCCTCTCTCTGGTACCCTGGCATCTGTTTGTTTTTTCTTATTGAGGGGAGTATAAAAAGATTTGTCCATTGTGCATCTCCAAGGAGAGTCCTGGGCTTAAAGGGAGAATTTATCTAGCAATTTAATGGTAGGATGGCCATAATGGATGTAATAGCAATAACTTAAAGCATACATGCGTGCAAAAGTGCCCAGGGAGGCTGGATTTAAAGGACACTAAGAACAAGTAACAAGGACTTAACAGTTTAAACTGCTCTTTCACTGATTGTCTCATTCAGTCTTCAAAATAACACTGTGAGGGGGCCATTAATATACCCAGTTTACAGATTTAGAAACCAACTTTTAGAGATTACCCAGTGCACACATGGCTATCAAATGGAAGATCTGGAATGAGAACCCTGGTATTTTGTTTCCAAATTCTATGCACTTTCCACTGCAGAGTTCTGCTCTCCTTAATATAGATTCTAATGTGTTTTATAAATTATTCAGTGCTTAGCAAGTCCTCACCAAAACCCATTTAGATAGTAGGAAGCATAGAGTATATAAGAGAATTGAAAAACTTGCCCTCATGGAGTTCATGATCTTTTGAGGCGAAAAAGATTTATGTACCAAACCATTAGAAAAGTATGGAAAACAGGTTCAGACTCTGTCAGATTATAAACTTGTACAATGGTTTGTAGGTGCTACACTAATCTGGAGACACACCACTTAACTGAAGATGCTTCATAGAGGAAATTCAGTAGCTTGAAGTTATTCCTGAGCAATATAGCACAATTAAGAAATTAATATTTTCCCCAGAAGGATGGCAGAAATGTGTCGGGGAGTTGCAGTATCGCTTATGTCCACCAGATGATGCCACTATTCAGTGGAATTCCAGGGAGTTTTGCTTTGGGGAAACAAGTATTGTCTTGGTATAAGTTTGAGATAATGGCTGGCAAGGTAGTTGAACCTGTTTCAGACATTAATCATTTTCTTACTAGAATTTTCATGGATCAGGCACATAGCAGTAGAGAATCTGATAACAAAGAACTACTTACCTTTCTCTTAAGTAAATTCTGTATATTGTCTCATTGCCTAGTTGAGTCTCACCACCTTTTAGTACTTGCTCAGTGCAGAGCAAGTAGCCGTGAGTTTTAATAGAAGGCAGCAGAGAGCTGTTATGGAGACCAAGGCTGGGAAGGAAAGCTACCACCTTGGAAGTAAACTTTTTACTCTCTTAGGCTTTGGTGCTCCCTCTATATGCAAATATATTCCCTGCAGCAAATTTTGATAAACAACAGATTTAGCCTGGTGGAAAAGCCATTGTGGACAGCCTAATGCAATTATACCCAGCATTAATGAGCTGTGGGCTCCATCCTAATGTGTTGATATTTTGTAATATTTGATAATGAAAGAGAATAGAAGCTTTGAAGTCAAAATGTTCTGGTGTTACTAGATACTTTAAACTGTGAACTTTCATTATTTTGTTTGACAAATTGGTCTGCTTTGGAATACTAAGCACCCAGTCTTCTTCCCAAGAAGCCCAAAGGTCTCGCAAGGTTTTATCTGGGAGATCCCAACCCTGTGAACCCAGCCCTTTTTCTCCGGGGATGGTGGTGACCAGCACATCCATTTGCATTCTCTCGTGGAAGGTCCCTTTGCTTGGCCCAGCCTGCCTAAGCCAGCTCTTGGGGCTTTGCACCCAAGCAGCCCTGCTCTGAGGACTCAGGCTGAGGCACTCTTAGGAAAGCCCAGCTGGAAAGCCAGCTGGGGAGGACAGGTGACAAGCGTCCTCCTCGTTTTCTCTGTTGCTCTCAACAGGAACTGGGGGGACCCCTGCGGTGTTTCTTTGCCTTCTTGTGAGAAGCTCAGCTTTGGCACTGGCCAAAACACAATTCGTGAGCGTTAATCAATAATGTTTATAACAGCTAAAGTCCATTAAATAAACATTATGTTCTAGGCACCATACAAACTGCTGTGTATCTATTATTTTATTTAACTCTTACCATGATCTATGTATGAGTTGTAGGCAGACTCCAAATCTACCCACTCCCTTGCTAGCACAATTTTGTAACTTTGTCTCTCCACTGAGTGGTCACGCACGAGGAGGTGTGTCTTTGGAACACAAAGGCAGAGTCATGATTGGTGGAAGGCTGAGCCAATCAATCCCTGGAGTCTTGCCTCCCTTGTCAGTGATTGGCTTAGGAGTGAGCATGTGGTCAGGGCTGCCGCACATTGGCTTGAGCGCCACCCAAAGGCACCACATCTAAAGCGGCACCATTCATGACCTAGATGTATATTAACTAAATGAGAGGGCTCAAGTATGAAGACTCTGGCTGAATTATAGAGCAGCTCCGTCCCCTAGACTTTCTTCTGTGATGACAAACGTGTCCTATGTGTTTCAGTACAGTAGCCACTAACCCCATGTAGCTACTGAGCACTGGAAATGTGACCAGTGTGACCAAGGAATTAAATTTTATTTAAACTAGTCTAAAATTTAATTTAAATAGCCCTACGTGAATGATGGCTGCTGTATTGGATGGTGTAGTTCTAGAGCATAAATCCATGTCAGTACCCTCCACTGAGAAAGCATTTAGGAGAGCAGGCATAAACACAGTCACTGCCAAGGGCAAGTGGCCGGGTGCCCCTGAGGCCATGGCTTGTCTGAGGAAAAGGTGCCTTTCTCCAGTTTGCATAAAGGTGGGGTGTAGGCCGACAGCAGCCCTGAAAGTGATCCATGTCCGGACAGTGAGAAGGGAGGAGAGGGCTGCTGGGGGCCTCTGGGAAGAATTTCTTATTTTCTGATTCAAAGGAACAGCTTCCCATTTTTTCCTCCCTGGTTGTTGCCATTATGTAGATAACGTATCTGGAATTGTAGCAGCCACAGCACTATCAGCCAGAAGATGAAGCCAACACATCATGAGGTTAAATCCGTGCCCTGATGGGCTAGGATTAGAGGCTGCCCTGATTTTGGATTTCTTGTCATGTGAGATTTAAAAAAAAAAATCTGCTTATTGGTTAAGCCATTGACTTAGGAGTCTCCATTATTTGCAGCTGAAAGCAATTTAACAATCTATTTTATTGATCTCATCTTACAGATGAAATCACTGAGGTTCAGAGATTTTACAGGTCTGTCCAAGGTCGTGAAGCTAGTCTGTTGCAGATTTGGGTGGGAGTCAAATCCAGGTCTGTCTGACTCTAAAATCCAGGCTCTTAATTACCCTGCTATATTATCTTCTAAATCGACTGAAAAGTACCCCCATTTCAAAAGCAATGCATAGCCTTTTGCTCTTTTTCTTGTGAAGAGTACAAGTTTCTGCTTCTCTGCTTCCAGCGGTGGGTGGCCTTGGAGTTGGACCCATCCTGTCCCGTGGGTTCTGTTTAGCAGTTCTGGCCAGGACCTGTTTCCTGCCTCCATAAGGGCTGGAGGGCAAGGTGGGTTTGGAGGGCACCCGCTAATAACGCTCCAGCTCTCTGCAAGCTGCTTGCAGGCATGAATCTCATTTGAAGCCTGTAATTCAAAATTCTGAGTCTAGAAAGTGTTAGACCTGCAGGGAGCCCCCTTTCCTCAGGTGACTGTGGAGGGAGAGAAGGAGGAGGTATGGCAGCAGATCTAAGGAAGGACAGGCTCAGTGACCCTGGACAGTGCAGGCTGGACATGGAGTGGGAGTGGGTAGCAACTGACCAGACCTTCTGCTTCCCACCTTTTCCTCTTCCTGGGGGACGGTATTCATTCTAAAGCTTCAGGGTCCCTGTGGGCAGAGGGCCCTCACATCCTCATCTCCTCTGGGCTCAGTGAAGGGCCCAGATGCTTCCTCGTGGGTATTTAAAGGCACCTCAAACTCCAAAGTTTGAAAACCAAGCCCAGGATTCTGTCTTTTGTTGACTTTGAGTGCTTTCCCTAAAGGTTTGGGATTGTTTGAGAAGAGACACAGGCATCCTAAAAGGAAGCACAGTTTGGGTTCAATTTTTGCTCATGTCTCAAGAGCCCCCATAACTAACGCTTTGGGTGAATGGGAAGAAGAGTTGAGGACAGTGCCTCCAGGAGGGGGTCAGCTCTCTCCCTTCAGCCTCTGCTTCTGCGGGGAGGCAGCTGAGGTCCACCAAATGCCTCTTCTCTGGCCCCTCACACAGTGGCCATATGCTGCCCGAAAGGCTCTGGAGAGGGCCTATCAACTGTCCCAGACCCATTCTGGAGGCCGATGACAGACGCCCTTGGTGTTGTCACCTGTGCCTTTCCAGCTCCCCCCCCCACCCTCTGCTCCCAGGCTGTGTCCCTGAGGGCCAACTCAGCGAAGACACAGGGTAAAGTGAGTGTGCCGCCAACCCCAGCCAGCATCTAAGCTTCTTAGTGCAGCACTGGGAACATTCTCTTCAAATGTAGACTCTGGAAAAGAAAGTAAATATGGGGATTAAATGGGATAATACACACAACAGTATTTAGAATAATGTCGAACATAGCGAATTGCTGTTGCTGCTGTCATTACTGTCACTCCTGCCATCATTCTCACTGTTAGGAGACTACAGAACACAGAACTATGCCTTGTGCATCCGCTGAAGACAATGCGAATAACACATTTGCACCTCCTTAACCTCCTCCCTCCCCGAGGGACCGTGGGAACTTTTTTCAGAGCACTTTCTGCCCCCGATGCTGGAGAAGGACCCTGCTCTGGTGTTAGTTACTGCGTTTGTGTAATCTCCCGTCTGAAATTGTCTCCAATGTGCTATTTAGAACGTCTACGCGGTGCATTTCAAGAGCGTCTTGTAATCATGGTGTACTGGGCTCACGGCAATTATCACACGGAATGACAGGCTGGAAGGAAGGACAGATGTCATTAAGTCCAGCCCTCAGCCCCCATCCCCCAGCTCAGACACAAGCCGGCCTTATCTCACAAATGAGGCTTTTCTGGGGAGATTTCTTTGAAAAAATATGACCTTGAATCCTATCATTCCTGAGAGAACACCCAGCTCTGTACTTCACTGCCCACAGTGTTACATTTGTTAGTTTCCTGTCCCGGATGAATTTGGCTTCCCCTGGTTTCACCCAGATTCCAGCTCTGGCACGTTGGCCCTGCAAGGCTGACAGTCTTCAGAGGCCCCATGGGCTATGGGCCCAGAGCCAGCTGTGCCCTGCAGGCAGCAGCGACTCAGCAGCCTGGGACTCCAGCCCGGGGAAGCAAGGGTACAGATCTTTCTAAATCCTGTGCCCCGGGTGCAGACTTCTTGTGTTGACTTGAGGATGCAGTGCTTAAACCTCCTCCCCAGTGCAGCTTTAGCTGATGGCAGATTCCAGGCAACATCCATCCTCTGCCGACATTTTCCCCAGGCCGAGGTCCTTCATTCTTGGGGTACATTTGAGCCGTTTCCATAGTGACAGCGACTTGAGTTTTCAACCTCCCATCAAGGTCCTTGCAATTTGCCAGCTAAGCCACTGATCTACAGGCCCGCGTGCCAGGTTAATAAGACAAAGTCCGTTTTATTTCATCCTCGCCTTTTTTGTCTGCCTTCAGCTGGGGGCAGCCTCATAAAAGAGAGGGCCTTTTGGCTTTCAAAAGTCTTTGGCCTCTGCTCATTATCCCGGGCGCTAGTTTGGACTGAGCCAGTGCGGGGTAGCTTATGCGTTGTTTCTGGCTGCCCTGGTTCATCCCTGGCGACAGGCTGGGGACATGAGCCTGGCTGGGAGGAGGCCATGAGGAGCTTTCTGCCTGCATGTGGGCTTGTATTGAAGCGGACACTCTTGCCTCTTTAAGTTGGGGGGCGGGGGATGGTGCTCAGGATGAAGACATTTCCATCGAGTGGCTCAGGGTCTTCTTTTTTTTTCTTTTTTGGTCGCTCCACGGCATATGGAGTTCCCAGGGCAGGGATCAGATCCTAGTTGTAGTTGTGACCCACACCACAGCTGTGGCAATGCCGGATCCTGACTCCACCGTGCCAGCCGGGGATTGAACTTGTGTCCCGATGCTCCCAAGATGCCATCGATCCTGCTGCACCACATCAGGAACTCCTCAGGGTCCATTCTTGAAGGCTGGACTCACAACAGTTTTGCCCGCTTTTAAGAGAATCCTCTGTCACACCCCATGCCAAGAAGCATAAGCAGAGAGCCCTGGAGTCCTGTGAACCCACTGCCCTGAGGCTTCCTGTGTGTACAGACCCACATTATCCACCATTTCCCCAGGGTGTGTTTAGCCTAATACGTGTAAGCCAAGACCTGCAAAAAGTATTAGTGTTTCAAAGGAATGCCTGTCCCCACCGGCAAGCAGAAGAAAGCCAGCCAATAAGGGGATCAGCAGATCAAAGTGCCGGGGCCATCATCTCACCCTTCTTAGTGACTTAAATGGAAGTGCTTCCGGTACTTGTGCACCGGCAGTGCTTCTGCACACCTTGGTGGGACTGTCCAGCACAAGGAGAGCTTGTGTCTTCCAGTATTTTGCATGTTACTCTCGAAGACTTTATTTCTTGTTGCTTGGAGCTTTTAGAAGACTCTCTAAAGAGAATTCCTCCAATCTGAACCATCAGCTGTTTTGTGCGTGGCTGGTTTAGTGAAGGGCATGCTGAAGGGCAGCATTCTTTGCTCTTAGGGGCCACTAGGTACAAGTGCGGGCTGCCTGGGGTGCCCAAGAGGAGGGCTCGACCTTCCCAAGAATGCCTGAAGCCCTGCCTGTCTGGTTTCATCATGGGTTTTAACTGAGTACTTGAAAAAGGAAAACAGAGGAACATAATGATCCAGAGCCTAAGGCTTCTTGGCTGCAAACCTACCAAATACTTGAACAAATGAACACAAAAAATCAAGGGCAGTTTGTGAAGCAGCATTACAGTACTATTTTAAAGGCCAGCAAAAGAAAAAGGGGGGGGGGGAATTATCTAAATTAAAAGGAAATGTTTCTAATTGCAAATAAGAAAGTGGAAAATGTAATGATAGAAGAAAGAAGGCCATCAGACTGTGTCTGGAGCCAACGGGCCCTGTTGGCCATCTTGGCACACCGTGGGCCCCGGGCTCTCTCCAGAGCCTTCTGCGCCTTTGGGAAAGTGGCTCTTAAGCTGATGGAGCTCGATGACCCACCCCTGTCTGGAGCTGTCCTCAAAGGGCCAGAGGCCGCACAAGTCTGGACTAGATTCTCGGCTGGATCGTTTAATTCTAGGGCTTCTGGGGACCCCAGTCATGAAGGAATCCTTTGGTTTCAATCTCACCCCATTCAAATTGGTTCAGGCCATGAGGAACTTACTGCTTTGCTTAACAAGAGGGCCCAGACCTGGGGCAGGGCTAGGTGGGTCGGATCCAGTCGTCTGGTGATATCACCAAGGGCAGGGTTCCTTTTTCTCTTCCTGCTTTGCCCCCAGTGGTAGGAGTTTCTTAGTGGCTCAGCAGGTTAAGGATCCAGCATTGTCACTGCTGTGGCTTGGGTTTGATTCCTGGCCCGGGAACTTCTGCATGCCTCAGGCACGGCCAAAAAAAAAAAAAAAAAAAAAAAGGATCCAAAACAAATTCACTTAAAATTAAGGAGTGGAGGAGTTCCCACTGTGGCACAGTGAGTTAATGATCTGGCTTGTCTCTGTGGAGACCCTGGTTTGATCCCTGGCCCAGTGTAGTAGGTTAAGTATCTGGTGTTGCTGCAGCTGTGGCATAGGTCACAGCTCTGGCTCAGATTTGATCCCTGGGCCAGGGAACTTCCAAATGCCCCGGGGGGGTGGCCAAATAAGGAAAAAAAAATTGAGTGGAATTTATTTTCTTTCTATCTCCCTATATGGAGGCTAATATAAAATATCTATCCATGTATCTATCTGTCATCTATATCTATCATCTATATATTTGTATCTGTCTATCATCTATATATTTATATGTCTGTCATCTACCTACCAACGTCTTTTCACTTTTCTTGTCTGCCTTCAGTGCTTGTGTGAATTTCCACCTACTCTGCCAGAGGCATTTACTTGCCTTGGGGAGGATTAGGATTACACAGTAGTGCAAAGAGAAATGAAGGAATCAATGTTGTGTTTGATATCCAAAAGAGGATGTTTGAGTCCACAGCAAGATTATGGAAAACTAGACTTTGAAATGGAGGAAGCATTCTCTAAGTTTCTTAAGCTCCTTTTAATGCATCGAAGGCTGGGAGACTTGGATGTTAGGCTTCTCTATAAGCCAAGACTATGATATACATGGGAAGTAGTAGAGGCTGGTGCCTTTTAATCCTGAGAATGTGGAATGAAGAGGCACAGGAAGAGGAAGCTGGCATCAGACACCTGAGTCCTGAATTCCCTCCTTGGATCAGCATCCTGGGATGTGGGGCTGGTTTTAGATGGGGAGACAGGGAAGCTGAAAGCTAAGGAGGCCCACTCTACCCCCATTCTGAGATCTCTTGGAAAAGAAGAAGACATAACGTTATATTCACAGGTTAAGATTATATTCACAGGTTCGGAGTTACCGTTGTGGTAAGTGGGTTATAAACCCGGCTAATATCCATGAAGATGCAGTTTTGACCCCTGGCCCTGCTTTGATGTGGCGTTGCCGTGAGCTATGGTGTAGGTTGAAGACTCGGCTCGGATCTGGGGTTGCTGTGGCTGTTGTGTAGGCCAGCAAGCAGCTTCAGTGCCAATTCAACCCCTAGCCTGGAAACTTCCATGCCGCAGATGCCCTAAAAAGACCAAAAAAAAAAAAAAAAGATTATTTTCACAGGTTCCTAGTGGACATGGCTTTTGGGAGGACACTATTCAAATCTACCATATAGGACAAGGAAAAATTAAACCCTAACATTTACCCAAAGGAGACTGATCTAACTGAAATGGCCTGTTTCAACTTGATGAGGCCGAGATACAGCGGACTGGCAGTTTAAATAACCCTCCCTCACCCTGGCTGCTACCCAGAGGGATGGGGTGGAGGGTGTGTGAGGAAGATTAAATGGTTTTAGAAAATGAGCAAGTTACATCTTCTATTTTCTATCTTTTTTTTTTTTTTTTGTCTTTTTAGGGCC
>PVHT020000059.1:7982386-8001887 GCA_004024745.2 Catagonus wagneri
TTTTTTTTGTCTTTTTAGGGCCGCACCTGTGGCATACGGAGGTTCCCAGGCTAGGGGTCAAATTGGGACTACAGCCGCCGGCCTATGCCACAGCCACAGCAATGCCAGAGCTGCGCTACATCTGCGACCTACACCACAGCTCATGGCAACACCAGATCCTTAACCCACTGAGCAAGGCCAGGGATCAAACCTGCGTCCTCATAGATACTAGTAAGATTCGTTTCTGCTAAGCCATAATGGGAACTCCCCATTTTCCATTTGTATCTGAATAATGCTGAAGTTAATGTTGCCATGTCTCTGTATATCTCTCTAGCTACTCATCCAAAAGGAAATAAAAGAGACATACTATCAAATTACTGCAATCAAGGTAGAAGATCACAAGCAAAGATAGTGATTTTATGGGAGCATAAAGTGGGGGGGGGAAGAGGGGAAAATGATTATAACTAGAAAACTAAATTTAGGAGGAACAATTACAATTCATCAAAAAGTACTTCTTCTTAGCTCTGGCAACCAAGAAAAGAAAGATTATAAGGAGCTTATTACTTAGTAAAGGAAGCATACCTGAATGCCAACAGATGAAAAAAATGTGTTAAAAACACTGGATTTCAGAGAATTCTGTCATAAAGGGCATTTATAGAGGGAATAGAGACTATCATGAAATGATTTCTTTAATAGGAATTCTGTAGGAAATTCAAGGACTTTTTCTTTTGGCATTTCTTGTATCTAACCTTAAACTAAGGATATAGTATCAACTTGAGGTTTTGAAGGCTTTTGTGTGAAAAGCTAGAATAATACAATCTGAGTTTATAACTTTCTCGTAAAAAAAACTTAGAGAAACTAGACATTCATTGTACTCTACATAGACATTGTACAATATGTAGGCACTAGTTACACAAGGGTATTTAAATTTAAATTTGAATTAATTAAAATTAAATAAAAATTCAATACTCTGTTATATTTAAATATTAAGTATAAATAATATATTACTTATTTATACTTAACATATTATGGTATATATTATTTATACTTAATATTTTAAGCCACAGGTGGTATTGACTGTGCAAAGAAATTTCCTTCATTATAGAAAATTCTGTTGGACAGATCCTAGAGAAATGTGTGGATGTATCTTTTGGATAAGAATTGTTGTGCAAACAATTCAATTCAGTATTGAGGTTTTTTTTTTTTTTTTAAAGGGCTGCATCCAAGGCATATGGAAGTTCCCAGGCCAGGGGCCACATTGGCGCTCTAGCCACCAGCCTATGCCACAGCCACAGCAGTGCCGGATATGAGCAGCATCTGCCTCCTACACCGCAGTTCAGGACAACACTGCATCATTAACCCACTGAATGAGGCCAGGGATCGAACCGGCACCCTCATGCATACTAGTTGAGTTCATTACCACTGAGCCACAATGGGAACTCCAGTATTGAGATTGATCGTGAGAAGTATATTAAGACACACAGTTTTAGATTAACTCAGGAAATATTTTGAGGGGGTGTGTAAATGTAAATTTAATATTTGAATCATTGTTTTAAATGATACTAAATAAAAATGCAATAGAATGTTTAAATAAGATATTTTCTTTACCTAATACTGTATACAAAAATTAACTCAAAATGGATAAATACCTAAATATAAGATCTAAAACTATAAAATTCTTGTAAGAAAACATAGGGGAAAAAACCTTATAAAGATGTATTTGGGCAGTGATTTCTTGGATATGACACCAAAAGCACAGGCAACAAAAGAAGCTAGTAGGCAAATTGGACTTTATTAAAATTAATACTTCTGTGCATGAAAGGGCGCTGTCAGCAGAGTAAAAAGTCAACCCACAGAAAATATTTACAAATCATATATCTGATAAGGGATTAATATCCAGAATATATAAAGAACTCCTAACACTGCACAACAGCAAAACAGTCTAATTCAACATAGGCAAAGGACTTAAATTTTTTTCCAAAGACTATTCACAAATGGCCAATAGATATATGAAAAAATGCTCGACATCATTTGTCATGAGGAAATGCAAATCCAAACCATGAGATACTACCCCACACCCATTTGGATGACTATTATTGAAATAACAGAAAACAACAAATGTTGGTGATGATACAGAGAAATTGGGACCTCTTCTGCATTGCTTGTGGGAATGTAAAATGAAGTAGTCACTGTGGAAAACAGTATGGCAGTTTCTCAAAAAATTAAATATGGAATTATAATTTGATCCAACACTTTCACTTCTGCACAAAAAAGAATTGAAAGTAGAGACTCAAACAGATATTTGAGCACTGATGTTCATAGCAGCATTATTCGTAATAGTCAAAAGGTATAAACTGGAGTTCCCGTTGTGGCTCAGTGGAAACAAATTTGACTAGTATCCGTGAGGATGAGGGTTTGATCCCTGGCCTCTCTCAGTGCGTTAAGGATCCAGTGTTGCCATGAGCTGCAGTGTAGGTCGAGGACTCGGCTCAGATCTGGCATTGCTGTAGCTGTGGCCTAGGCCAGTGGCTACAGCTCCAATTTAACCCCTAGCCTGGGATCCTCCATATGCCGAGGGTGTGGCCCTAAAAAAACAAAACAAAAAAAAATGGTGTAAACAACCCAAATGTCAGTTGATGTGTAAATGAATAAAAAAAATGTTGTATATACATACAATGGAATATTATTCAGCTTCAAAAACGCATGAAATTCTGATATATGCTACATCATGGGTGAACTCTGAAAACATTATGCTAAGTAATACAAAAGGACAGAGGCAATCATGATTCCTCTTACAGGAGGGACCTAGAATAGTCATTCATAGAAACAGAAAGTAGAACTGTGGCTACCAGGGACTGATGGGAGAGGGAAATGAAGAATTATTATTTATTAAGTACAGAGTTTCAGTCTGAGATGACGAGGAAGTCCTGGAGATGGGTGGTGGTGATGGTTGCACAATAACATGAATGTACTTAATGCCATTGAACCGTGTAGTTTCAAATGGTTAGAACAGTAAATGTTATGCTATGAATGTGGGGATGTCCTTCTCGGAAGGAGGCAGATGAAGTTCCTCCTTCCACATGAGGGTTAAACCCAGTGACTGCTTCCCAACGGGAGGAGGCTCTGAGGTCCCCCCTCTCTTGCTCATGCTCATCGTAAACTGATGGCTCTACAGTGGCCTTCAACAGCTGACTGTAACTTAGTGGTCACTGGCCAGAGATCAGGTGTTGTGTTTGCTGTGTTCCTTTCTGGAGGCTTAGTCCTCCTCACTCGGTTTATACTGAGAACTTTCCTTAAGAAATCTGTAACTTTTTATAGTATTAACGGGGCTATTCAGATTCAAGTATTATATTGGAAACAGATTTTTCTGAGTGTCTGAGCCTCTTCTCAACCAAAAATGAAACTCTAAATGAGGTGGATAAATCTGTTTTTTTTTTTATTTTTTATTTCTGCAGATCAACTGCAAGGCTCAGTCAGGGGCCTGTGGAGAATGATATTAGGTCAGGGATGGGATGGGCCTTGTCTCATGTACTCTTTTTCCATCAGGAGGAGATGGCCCTGACCAGTCCTTAGGAATTCCTTTTTGATTAGGCTAGTGGTTCTCAAAGAATATCCTGAACCAGCAGCATTGGTGTCAGCTAAAGTGTCAGCTGATTGGAAATGCGAATTCTCTGGCCCCACCCCAACCTGCTGAGTTGAAATACTGCCTGGGAATGGGGCCCTGGAAACTGTGTTTTAACAAGCTCTTCAGATGATTCCTATGCACATTATAGTTTCACAGCTACTGGTGTAAAGGTGCGTGGATTCTCAAGATGGGGTGGGCCTCTTGGAAAACTGTAGCCTGAGTGTTGGCTTTATCTACGTGGGAAAAACAGTGTTTAAGAACAGAGGGCTTGGAGTTCCCTGGTGGCTCAGCAGGTTAAGGATCCTGTGCTGTTTCTGCTGTGGTAAAAGTTTGATCCCTGGCCCTAGAACTTCTACATGCCATAGCATAGCCAAAAAGAGAAAGAAGGAAGGAAGGAAGGAAGGAAGGAAGGAAGGAAGAAGAAAGAAAGAGAAAGAAAAAGAAAGGAAGAAAAAAGGAAAAAAGAGCAGAGTCCCTAAAAGCAATGGTCTTGAGTGTTAATGCCAGGTGTATCACTGTTGCTTTTTTCTTTCTGATTCTCCTCTAGATCTTTAGGACATTCCGTATGTCACCCTGCCTGTGACTTGGTTTACAACTCCCTTACCTTGAGTGTAACAACACTCAATGCTTTTAGCCATTTGATACGTTGAAATGCTCTAAATACTTTGCAAATAAAAACTACTTATAGGATTATTAGTAAAATTCCACCTCTCTCTATTTGCCCAAGTAGTTGTATATCCCTCAGCCAGTATAACAGAACATTTCTTAAATGAAATATGGGTCAATTCAAGAACCAACTGTGTTGAGACAGATGTGGGTCTGATTTTACAAAACATCCTGGGTCAGGGATCGAACTCATGCTAGAGCAGGGACCTGAGCTGTTGCAGCGACAACTCCAGATCCTTAACCTGCTCTGCCACAGGGGAACTTCATGCTTTGAATTCTTCTTTAATGCCGGCTAGGGTTGTCACCTCCTTGCTAAACGTACTGGACTCAGATGCCTCCAGGGCCTGATCTCCCTGTGAGACACGAACATCCTCACCCAGGATTTTGCTTTCCAGGTGTGAAGAAAAATCTCCAAGGCCAATGTCTCTTTCCAGCCTCTAGGAAATGACTTCTTAGGAGCATAACAATTGCGTATCAACCTGAGAACGTTTGGCAAAAGTATACTAAGGACATAAGCAGAGATGTCAACCATAATTGTGTTAGTGCTGTGTTGACTGCTTTGCAAAACATCCATCACCTGTGGGGCTCCGTGTAGGAGAGGTGTTTTCAGATGCCACGGGAGACAGAACAGTCTCAGCTGGCTGCCTGGGAGCTGAAGGAGTTTGGTCCACGGGCAGCTTGGTGCCTGACTCAAGCCAGCCTGGCTTCTTGCTCCCCTCCCCCTCCCCCTCCCCTCCCTCCCTCTCCTTTATAATTTTTTTTTCAGGCATCAGTTTTCTAGCTTCTGACTCTGAGAAGGAGTTCATTGCATGTGAGAGAGATACTAACATAAAATTGGGACAGAAGCTTGAACGTATGCCCAGGAATAAACATGTGAAAGGATAGAGAACATGGTTCAATCTGGGAAGAAATCCCCTTTTCACAAATCTGTGAAGCTGATAAAAATAAAGCACCAGAAGAGGCAGGAAATGTGAGGGTGAAAACCCATAAAACAGGGCTCAGTAGACAATGCTCCACATGCCAAAAGTCATAGACAGTTTGGGAGAAGTTTTGATACTGTTTTTCTTGCCGTTTTCTGTTTCTGAAAATGAGTTCTCTCCCTCTGTTTTAGGAGGACATCATAGAAGACACTAAGTCCAGGAAACAGAACTCGGTTAACAGTGTTTTCTTCTAATCTTAAGATTTTTCTTACGTATTATAAACTAGTTCAAAACTAAGAGATGCTATTTTAGGTTCTGAGCCTGTAATGCCATTTATTATAAATTTTAAAAATATGAAAAAATAAATCCAATAATAACTTGTAAGCATGTTAAATGATACTTTTATTTTTTTGTCTTTTTAGGGCCACATCCGCAGCATACGGAGGTTCCCAGGCTAGGGGTGGAATCGGAGCTACAGCCACCTGCCTATACCACAGCCACAACAATGCAGGATCCGAGCCCCATCTGCGACCTACACCACAGCTCATGGCAACGCCAGATCTTTGACCCGCTGAGCGAAGCCAGGGATTGAACCTGCAACCTCATGGTTCCTAGTCAGATTCATTTCTACTGTGCCACGATGGGAACTCCTAAATGTTACTTTTACATTTAATCCACTAAATATAATAATTCTTTTTTTTTTTTTTTTGCAAAACAAATGATTGATTTTCTTCAGGTTATATTTATATGCAGTGAATCTGTATGATCTTAAACTAATAAAGAGATTTCCCATATATAAAGTACATTGAAAAAACTATAAATATGAGCAGAATCCAACTGCATATTAAGTTTCAAGAGTTTGTAATTTAGTCATTTTGAACTTAGAAAATGTTCGTGATAGAAAGAGTGACATCAGGAAGGGAGGGCTGATTAGGCCAGTGAAATTCTGTTTAGCTCATATATTATGGTACCAGCAGGAATACAGATATTAACTACCACCTACAACACTTTAGAAAAATTGTAGATGGGAGTTCCTGTCGTGGCTCAGTGGTTAACGAATCCGACTAAGAACCGTGAGGTTGCGGGTTCGATCCCTGGTCTTGCTCAGTGGGTTAAGGATCCGGCGTTGCCGTGAGCTGTGGTGTAGTTTGCAGACGTGGCTTGGATCCCGCGTTGCTGTGGCTGTGGCGAAGGCCGGCAGCTATAGCTCCTGTTAGACCCCTAGCCTGGGAACCTCCATATGCCGCGGGTGCGGCCTTAGTTAAGGCAAAAAGACAAAAAAAAAAGAAAAGAAAAATTGTAGTTGATTTACAATATTAGTTTTGGATGTACAACATAGTGATTCAATATTTTTGTAGATTATACTCCATTTAAAGTTATAAAATATTGGCTATGTCCCCTGTGCAGTACGTTACATCCTTGTATTTTATTTATTTAATACGTAGTAGTTTTTACCTCTTAATCCCCTTTCCATATCTTGCCCCTCCCCCTGACCTTCTCTTTACTGTTAACCACTGGTTGGTTCTTTGTGAGTCTGTTTCTGTTTGGTTATATTCATTCATTTGTGTTATTTTTTACATTCCACATATAAGTGAAAACATAGAGTATCTGTTTTTGTCTGACTTACTTCCACTAAGCATTACACCCACCAAATTCATCCATATTGTTGCAAAAGACAAAATTTCATTCTTTTTAATGGCTGAGTAATATTCCTTTGTATATTTACACCACTTACAACAGTTTTTAATGGGAAAGCCTGTCCTGAGTTTTGATCAGGCTAAGATCATCCTCCAGCAATTCAGGGAAGAGAGGCTGAGGATCCACTGGCTGTGGCAGATGGGAGTAGAGTGTGGGGATGCCATTAAGTGGACACCTAGAGCTTTTTGAGGAGTAGCACTCCAGGGATTCTAGGTTTGGATGTCTTGCAAATAGGTCCTTCTCATGAGCCTGCAAAGAGCTGGAGAAGGCTGGGGCAGGAGTGAGAACAGTAGCTAAGACTAGGGCCCCCAGGTGGGGGCGGGAGTTTCAAAGATATCTGTTTCCATTAGTATCAGCAAGAACCTACTAGATTCCCATGGAAATAATTTGATCTCATCTAATTACAGTTTCTGCAAATTTTTAATTTTTAATTAAGAGCAAAACGTTCAGCATCTGAACATTAGGCCAAAGCTTATTGTAATGTGCTTGTTGAAAAAAAAAAAAAAGGTAAAATGCATTATGCCACCTCACTGGGGTAAACTGGAAGAGAATTGGGGCTCTTACTCAGAGACTTTGGGAAGTAGAGATAACAAATAGGCAGCTCAAGATAGGAGGTTGGGTGTATCAGAATTATTAAAGCTTTGTAACTTTATCCATGAAACAAAAAATGTATTTACCTGAAAAAAATGTTTCAGGTGCAGTTTTAATCTATGGCAGAAACAAGCGTTACAGGCATATATTTCTGACAAAATGGTATTAAAGCCATGAAGATTTTGAAGGGGAGTTTAGTCAAACATGCTGTAGCCCTGGGTTTCCTGTGTTGTCAAGGTAACCAGAGCCTTCCTTTTCTTGGTAACCTGAACCTGCCAAACCAACATCAGAGACACTTCATGCTTTAGCTTGTCAGCCACCTGCCACTGAGTTATATAGACTTTCTTTGTGTGGGTGGGGGGTGTCTGAGTTTCCTAAAAGAAAAGTCCAGTTTCGGGAGTTCCCGTTGTGGTGCAGTGGAAACGAATCCGACTAGGAACCATGAGGATGCAGGTTCCATCCCTGGCCTCGCTCAGTGGGTTAAGGTTCTGGTATTGTCATGAGGTATGGTGTAGGTCGCAGATGTGGCTCGGATCTGGCATAGCTGTGGCTGTGGTGTAGGCTGGCAGCTGTAGCTCTGATTTGATCTCTAGTCTGGAAACCTCCATATGCCTCGGGTGCGGCCCTACAAAGCAAAAAAAGAAAAGTCCAGTGTCTCCCCTTCTTTACTCACCCTCCATCCTTCTTTTTATTTATTTATCCTTCAGTTTTATTGAAATTTAATTGACACCAGCACTGTGTAAGTTTAAGGTGTACAGCATGTCATTTTGACTTACATACATCATGAAATGGTTACTGCAAATTTAGCGAGCATCTATCATCTCAAATAGGTACAAAATTAAATAAATAGAAAAACACATTTTCCCCGTGATGAGAGCTCTTAGGATTCACTCTCTAGACAACTTTCATGTATAGTGTACAGCAGTGTTAGTTATATTTACCATGTTGTGTATCCCTAGTACCTATTTATCTTATAACTGAAAGTGATGTGCACCTTTTGACTGGCTTCATCCAAATCCCCCCACCCCTTCTTCTTTATTTAAGAGGAAAAGCTATATTCACTTTCAAGAAATTGCAAAACTGGATTATGTCTTAAGCTCTTAGGAAAAAGTACAACTATTTAAGACCTCCGCCTAGGTTACATGGCAAATGCTAAACCACACAATTATCCTTTTCTCTGGAATGGCTTACAGAAAATGGGGGCGTACTTATTTGGCTTTCCCTCAACTGTGGTGAGGTTGACATAACACAAGGCCAGGCCACATGATGCCACATTTGAAAGTTGAGACTTGGTTTTTGTTTTGCCCCCTGGGAAAATATAGACTGAATCAAAGTAGGAAGTTCATTAACTGAACACATTTATTAGTGTTCCAGGGACTCTGCCAGCTGCTGCCTGGGATGCAGGGGTGAGGACTATTTGGTCCCTGTGCTCAGTGGTTTATAGGATACTGGAGGGCCTAAGACAAAACCCCCAACAATAAACAAAAGTAAAATATAATTATAGTTATCGGGGAGATATGATGATATGAAGAAACTGCTGCATGAGCTCCAAGGAGGATTAGATGTTAATTTAATGGAAGTAGCCAAGAAGGCTTTGTGGAAGATAATGGTATTTGAAATGGGCCTTTATTTTTTTAGGGCCAGACCTGTGGCATATTCCCAGGCTAGGGTTCAATTTGGAGCTTAGCTTCTGGCCTACATCACAGCCACAGCCACACCAGATCTGATGCGTGTCTGTGACCTACACCACAGCTCACGGCAGTGCCGGATCCTTAACCCACTGAGCAAGGCCAGGGCTCGAACCTGCGTCCTCATGGATACTAGTCAGGTTTGTTTCTGCTGAGCCACAGAACTTCCTTAAAATGGGTCTTGACAGAACTTTTACAGTGGAGTTTTTTCAAGGAGGGTGTTAAAGATGTGGAGTAGAGAAGGACCCACAAATCATCAAGTTCATGGATATAAGTGGTGAAGTGTTTAGTTTCAGGTTCCAGGCTGCCCGGGTTGAAATCCCAGCTCTACTGCATTCTACTGTGTGACCTTGGGCAAGGTCTTTTGGCCTCAGTCCTCTGTCTATAAAGGGGTGGGGTAATAATAATACCTCACTGGATATTTGTGAGGATTGAGTTATTTAAGGTATATGAAACTCTTGGAACTGCCCCTGATTTATAATAAATGCTTGAAAAGTGTGCTATTGTTGTTGCTGTTAGGGGAGTTTAGTAGAAGGTGCAGCGCTTATGAGACTGGAGAGAATTTGGGGTTCATTTTGTGGCCTAAAATATATCAGATTTATGTTTTTAGTTAATTTGACAGGCAACGGGGAAATCTTCAGAGTTGAAAAATGTTCTTTCTTTTTATTTTTATGGCTGCACCTGTGGCATATGGAAGTTCCCGGGCTAGGGGTCGAATTAGAGCTGGAGTTGCTGGCCTACGCCACAGCCACGGCAACGCTGGATTCGCGCTCCATTTGTGACTTGCACCACAGTTTGTGGCAACGCCAGATCCTTAACCCACTGAGTGAGACCAGGGATCAAACCCACATCCTCACAGACAATATATCATATATCTTAACAATATATCTTAACATGCTGAGCCACAATGGGAAGTCCTATAATTATGTTTATTATTAAAAAAATGTTTAAAGCAGATAAGCAAACAGCACCAGAACAACAAAACATCAGGAAGCAACAACACTGTAAAATTCAGTTGTTAAACGTTTGATGTAGTCTTTTTCTGTTATATTTCCGGCCATCTCCCCAAACTTCCAACTGTGCTAACTTTTCCCTTTGGTGACTGAATGGTGAGGGGCGCTGGGAATTGATTTGATACAAAACACCTGTAGAAAGAGTTACTGAATGCTAATCTTGTACAGGTGAAGAAAAAATCGATTCGGAGAGGAACAAGCTCTATTTTATCATATAAATAAAAACTATGGGGGCTATGAATGTCAAAGCCAGTGGCCTTGAACCCTGCTCTACCATAAAGGGCTACAAGATGGTGCAATATATCATTTAAAAAAAAAAAGTCATTTCTTTTCCATTCTGTAATATGTTCTGGGAGATTTGACTGATGACCTATATTTCAGGAAGCATGAATGATCTCCACATCTCAGATGTAGATAGGTGTGTCATAAATCAATACATGATGTAGTAAAATGGTTTTTCTGCCTTGATGCAGCCGTGATCCCTAATTATAGGTGCGAACAAGGTAAACATTTTTTTTTTTAACAGCTGGCAATCTGTAAGAATTTTAGTGACCCCAAATGTTTTTATTTGCCATTCTCAGTTCATAGATGCTAGTTAATCTACTGCCCCAAATGACTAATGCCATCTCACACTCATGATTTGTAGAACAGTCATTGAGTTCTAAAAACACTCGGGCTTCCGGTTCTTCTGACCTCTGGATGTATTTGTGCGACCTCTTCGTGGCCCTTGTTCTTTGATCTCCAGAGGTCTGATCTTTTCTCTCTGTGCAAGTGGTGTCGGATGCTGCTTATACCTCACGGCCAAGCCTCATTTCGGTCTGTTCTGGAGGAAGCCAGCTCTTCCACGTCACTTCCCTCTGGGCAAATCATCACCTTCAAGTGTTCTCAGACCTTAGGGAGAGTGCCACTGAGTGACAGGGAACCAAAGTGGGCTCCTGTGGGTTCAGTTGGCTTCTCTGGATCCATTACAGCTGATTTGGTCTTTAAAACATTTTTTTAATTTAAATTTTTAAATTTTTAAAGAATAGTTGATTTGATTTGGTCTTTTCTAGTCCCATGCCTTTAATGACTCACAAATGCTGGTGAATGTCAAATTTATCTCCAACCCAGACTCCTTCCTTGAACTTCAGATTTATATCTCCCACTGCCTACTCACCTCCTGGATGTCAAATAAGCATTTCAAACTTCGTGTCTAAAATAGAATTGTTGACCTTCTCACCTAAACCTATTCGCCACCCCCACGCCCCCGGTGTGATCATCCTCAGCAAATGGTACCCTGTTTCTCACAGTTGCTCAGGCCTAAAATCTAGGATTTGTCCCTCATTCCTGTTTTTCCCTTCCTATCCCATATTCAGTCGTTCATCATGTACCATTGCTCCATCTTCAAAATGTACCCCCAGTACGACCACTTTTCACTTCCTCTGCCACCATCATTCCATTCTGAGCTGACTCCAGCTGGCTGCGCTGTTGGGCTTTCTGTTCCTTGGACTTGGCAAATTCATTTTGCCTCAAGGCGTTTACAACCTCTTCCAGAAAGGCTTTCTCTGGGTCATCACTAGCTTGCACGTTTGCATCAGTGAGCTGACTGCAGCTCCTGTTCTCTCCCCACTCTGACAGGCACCGCTGCCTTCCTCAACATTAATCTAGCTTCTCATCCTCTTTTATTTTTCTTCACAGCCAATACCTAATAAACAATACATTTTATTGTTTATGTATTTGCTCATCTCCCCATTAGAACATGAGTTCCATGGAGGCAGCTACTTCGTCTTGCACATCACTGCATCCACTGGGATGTGGCTGCTACAGAGTGAGTTCTCAGTAAAAATGAATACATGAACCTGTGTCCTCATACTTTCAGCAGTGTGTTGTAGGGAATCAGCTGATTTCCCTTTGTTCAAAGGATGCTGCTTCATTTGGAAGAAAACATAAATTAAGAATTGTAATAGTGTTCAGTTTAATTGAGTGATTAAGAAGAAATCAACTTGCATGGAGTTTGCTTTCATTTCCCAACACTAGTGACTGTTTGTTTCCAGTCTGTGGATGATTTTTTTTTCTTTTTTGCCTTTTGCCATTTTAGGGCTGCACCTGCGGCATGTGGAGGTTCCCCGGCTAGGGGTCTAGTTGGAGCTGTTGCCGCCAGCCTACACCACAGCCACAGCAACGCTGGATCATTAATCCACTGAGTGAGGTCAGGGATTGAACCCACAACCTCGTGGTTCCCGGTCGGGTTTGTTTCCGCTGAGCCACTACGGGAAATCCTCCAGTTTGTGGATGATCTTAAGCTTAAAATCCAAATGGTGTTGAAGTGACCTCTCTCAGTACAAAAGGGAACAGCAGGGGCTCTGAAAAAGATTGTTGACACATTTCAGTCTCTTCACAGGAACTTAAATTTTCGTAAACTATGGCAAAAATTCAGAAGCACAACGTCGAAGGAAACTAGCATTTTTTCCCCTTTTTTAAGTGAGCAGTTACTGTATCCTAGGTAATGTGCTTTATTCAGCATGCATGCTCAGTTCTTTTTTTATGACCATGCTCTAGGACAGATATTATTATCATAGAGATAATGAAATTGAGAATTAGAAAATTATGATCTTGCTGTAGGTCATGGTCAAAGGCAGAACTAAGATTCGGCTTGCCCTGACTCACTCCCAAACCCATGTTCTTTATTTCTCCCAACACTGCCTCCCACGGGAAAAACTCCAGTGATATTCTCATAGGTGTATCTGAATTATTTTTATGGGCTATCAAAATTCCAATTTAAAAATGAAATTGGATGTGTGCATATGAAAATGCCAC
This sequence comes from Catagonus wagneri, assembly GCA_004024745.2. Taxonomy (NCBI): domain Eukaryota; kingdom Metazoa; phylum Chordata; class Mammalia; order Artiodactyla; family Tayassuidae; genus Catagonus; species Catagonus wagneri. Next base: position 7,995,363 of record PVHT020000059.1, read on the forward strand.
AGCAGGGATCTCCAACCCAAGAGATGGAATTAGCTGATGAACCATGAACTGGAGGAAGAAGAATACTTGATTCATTTTGAAGCACGTTGTCTGCCCACTCCATTTGCAGACTAGCCACCCCGGGGCAGAACAGTGTACTGTGCAAAGTGAGTTAAGTGGAAAAGGGAAGGCTCCTGTTCTGGACAATTTCTGACAATGTCAGGCCACCATCTGAGGTTTCCTATGTACCAGTCAGGTTAACCACCCACCAGGCTCTGTGCTGGCAGGTATCGTCCCCATTTAAAAAATTTTAATTATTTTTAATAACACATTGGAGGGGCATGACATGCTCAAGGTTACCAGCTGGTATGTTATAGAGATGCGACCAAGAGCCAGGTCCCTCTGCTTCTGTCTACAGCATTACCCATTTGAATCTATCCCCTCCTATCCACTTAATAGACAGAGACTAGCAAGGAAACAACTGGGAATAAAACCATTTAAAATAAGTCTCTTCCTCTCCAGTGACATGAGAGCTGCGAGAGGTCCAGTAGATGGTGAAATCAGATGGGGTGAACATCCCAGCAGATTGTTGTCAGAAGTAACATCTTTTTCTTAAAAATTCCGTAATTCAGAGGAATCACTAATTCATTCCAATTTACTTTTTACATTGATTTTTATTTACTTATTTGGCTGCACTGGTGGCATGTGGATGTTTCCTGTTCAGGGATCAAACCTGAGCCACAGCAGTAACCAGAGCCACAGCAGCGACAATACCAGATCCTTTATATTATTTTAAATTGGTGAAGTGTTATTATATTCTCTACTTATACGGAACATGTACTAGTTAGGATGAATTCGATTATTCAGTGTCAACAAACAGTCCCAGATCTTAGTGGTCGAAATAAGTTTTGTTTTCTCTTTGATGGGTTGGTGGAGGCTCTACTTCTTGTTGTCATTGTCTTTACTCAGGGATCCAGCTGTGACAGGGAAAAAAAGAGGGTCTCACGCTTTACCTCCATGGCCATGACTAAGTCTCTGGGCTTCTGTCTCCTCTGCCAGAGTGAGTCATGGGCACACAGGTCTATGAGAATGTTGGGGACAAACTGGGGAGACATTTTTATTTTTTATTTTTATTTTTTTGCCTTTTGTCATTTTATGGCCGCACCGGCGGCATGTGGAGGTTCCCAGGCTAGGGGTCTAATCGGAGCTGTGGCCACTGGCCTGCGCCGCAGCCACAGCAATGCAGGATCCGAGCCGCGTCTGCAACCTACACCACAGCTCACGGCAACGCCGGATCGTTAACCCACTGAGCAAGGGCAGGGATCGAACCCGCAACCTCATGGTTCCTAGTCGGATTCGCTAACCACTGCGCCACGACGGGAACTCCTGGGGAGACATTTTTAAAACACTGGGTACACGTCCGGACAGGTGTTGGTGCTGAGTCAATGCTGATGGAACTGGAAGCTGGAGGAAGCTTCTGGAAGAGGGCCATCGCTTATTCAACAGGTAAGCCCAGGCCTAGGTTCTGTGGAGGTGTCCTGCACCTTTGTTTCACCTGCGCCTGACAGGCACGTGACCAGAAAGTCCTCTTTTAGTGCCAGCCGGGTCTTGAAGGGGAAGAGGATTTAAAGAGCCAACATGGGTGGGGGCTTTCAGGCAGGAGGCACTGGTGGGGAAGGTCTGGGGTCAGAGAAGAGCCTGGGGTGGAAGTCAGTAGACTGGTGGGGCCTGGTGGGATGGGCTGAGTGACATTGGTGGGGCTGAGGTGCCAAGAGCTGGCCCTGCGAGCAGTCTCCTCCTCCCCTCTCTGGAGCAAGGGTGGTGGTGCCCCAGCCCAGGCCTTCTGGAAACTGACCCTGCCGGGTCCTTGGTCTCTCTGGGCTTCAGTTTCTCCATGTGCTTTAGAAACCTGATGTGCCATAAGGAGAGCAGGTAAAAACGCAGCTTTATTTTTCCATGGAGGAACCTTTCTGTGAAATGAGATTCATGCCTGTAGTGTATATTCAGAAGTCTCCACAGAAATGCCTGGAGTCTCCCTCTCGGGCCGGGCTCTGCACCAGCTTTCTTCCTGGGGTTTGTAGGCCCCCGAGGGCTGGGCTGCATGCGGATGGGGCGCATCCAGGCTATGTGTACGCCTGTCCGCTCCGCAAGAGGGGTCGTGCTATAAGGAGCTGCTGGCCGTCTCTCTGCTTTTACCTAAGAGAGACCTTGGCGATGCTTCCCGGTCAGGACAGAACGCTTCCACAGTCTTTCCCTGAGCTTTTGTTTAAATGGCCATCTGGAAGGCTGTCAACCGGTGGACAGGTGGGGCCTGCTGGCCCTTGTGGACGCTCTGCTCACAGGAGCTTCCTGGGGAAGACGGGGTGCCAGCAAGACTGAAACCAGCTCCCCTCCTCCATCCACGTGTTGGGGCGTAAGTGATGGGCCCTTTCAGCATCCGGGTGCTGCACATTCAGGTGGGAAGAGCCCGTCCTATGACCACCGTTGAGGCCGTGCGCTGAGACCCACTTGGTCCCAGAGTGGCAGTGGCCAGGGGGTCACCGGATTTCGGCCACAAGATGCAGGGAGAGCGGAACCGAAAATGCGAATCCCTGGTGCAGGGCCCGAGTGAGAGAACAGGATGCTGGGGGACCACCGGAGCTGAGGTCACTTCCGGTGGACACCGGATGTCTACATCCCATCACTCCGGGCGCTGTGTCCCTGCAGCCGCCAGTCCCGAGGGGGTAGCCAATGGCCTGATCGTCGAAGACAGTGACCCACTGTCCCCTGCAGCGGGTGTGCTGCTTCACCCAGCTGAGCGCACGAGGCGCTGGGCTAGTGCGGGCGCCGAGGGAGGGTGCTGCATCCCTTCTCGTGGAGTCACCCTGGAAGGTCAGCCCACCTAAGGCTCGTTTGGCCCAGTCTCTATTTACTCTTTCTCTCAATCTGTAGTTTTAGTTGACTATTTTTCAGGTTGTCGTTAACTGCAATTTAAGGAATTTCTGCTTGTCTGTGTCCTAGCTCTTTGGTACTGCAGCTGGAGATGGTGCAGCTGTGAGAGGGTGACAGAGAGCTGGGGCTAATAGTGGTTTTTAAAAGTCATTTTGCTTTTCATTCAGTTCTAATTTTAAAAAGTGTACCAAGTGCTATACTTGTCTGTAGATAGTAATGCACGTGGAAAATAGGTCTGCACATCAGCAAGACTGCCTGATTGTCTTAGGCCAAAACATCCATTAAAAACTTTGGATCATTAGCTCTAACTTCAAGTAAGAAGAGTGAAGCAAAATACCCTCTGCAGATGAGAATGCTATCATTCTCTGCTTTCTTAATTCTGGTTCTTAATATCTGAGCATTCCAGAATCACCTTAAAAATTTAAAATATCGTCTTAAGAATTAATGCTTATCCCGAACAGATACTGACTCACAGACTTTGAAAAACTTATAGTTTCCAAATGAGACAGGTTGGGGGTTGTGGGGATGCACTGGGGTTTGGGATGGAAATGCTATAAAATTTGGTTATGGTGATTGTTGTACAATTATAAATGTAATAAAATTCACTTTAAAAAAGGCAAACAAAAAAAGAATTAATGCTTATCCCAAGATTGTGAACCTTACCATCTGCATTTTTGCCACAGTTCTCTTTCCCCCTCTATCAAGGCGTCCTGATAAAGCAGGTGCTCTCGAATGACCCTTTAAGATATTCGAGGACAGTGAAGTGTTTTTCGACAAAGTAAAATGCATTTTGGAAAAACTGATAGCTTTTCTCTGACTTGCAGGAGACGGTTTATAGCCAGTTGAAAATCAAAAACCTTTATGGTCCTCATCATTCACCAGCAGAGAGCTTGCAACCATCAAGGGTTCCTGGGTCTTAATGTTTACTTGGAAGGGTGGACAACACGAAGATCACTAAGAGAGGGACAGAACCCAGGAAATCCATAGCGTTTTGAAATGTAAACGCCCAATTTTCTGATAAAACCTGTTGAAAAGTTTTTGAAAAAGTAAAAAAAAAAAAAGTTGCACATTTGTTCTCGTAAAATAGGTAGGACTTGAAGGAAAGCACTGGTAGGTTAGAAATGAGGCTGACTTGGTTGTATTTTATTGATGTGATTTGGCACATCATGGCTGGGGAGGACAGATGTAGTTCTTGTGAGTAGGCAAGCACATTTATATCAGTTATTTTTTATTGAAGTATAGTTGATTTACAATATGTATCGGTTATTTTGTAAATACCAAAATGAGTGTATTTGAGAGAAAAACAGAACAGTAAAGCGGTGATAGAGTCTAAGAGTTCACATAAGTTTACATACTTTGATAGTGTTGACACTCAAGAGGTTTTAACCCCCAGGGTACCCATTTTAGTAGTAGAAGTTCTAGTCTTTAAATCAGTCCTGACTGCTCTGGAATTTATAGAGCCTTCAGTTATAAAAAATATAAACTTTGTTACTTGTAAATAATACCTTCTCACTCCACTTCCACCCTCCTCAGATACACACCTCCAACTCACATCCTTAGGAAGTATTTATTTTTAACAAACCAAAGGCTGCTCAGTATGTAACCTGACCACTTACTCTCAATTTCCGATTTGGGTTTTAATCTCTGTTGAACAAGTATTGAGCACCTATTTATGTGTGTAACAGGCAAGGTTACTCTATTGAATAAGTATTGAGCACTTATTTATTTGTGTAACAGGCAAGGTCAGCAAAATGGCAAAGTAAACAGGAAAGAGTTTTATAATAATGGCTACTGTTGGCTGAAAATTTCATTTGTGGAATAATTGTCACAAATACCATGAAGTCTTGACCATCCTAGAGAGTAGGTGTTATTAAATCCATTTTTATGGCTGAGGAAACTGAGGTTTGGAGCAGCAAAGTTCCTTATCTGGGGTCATATAGCCAGTAGCTCACAGAGCCTGGAGTTGTGAAATGTCCCAAACTTGCATGTTTTCAACATCAGGGTTCTGTCAAGATTAAGATTTTCAAAAGTTCCCCCAGCTCATGGCTCAGCAGAAACGAATCTGACTAGTATCCCTGAGGATTTGGGTTTGATCCCTGGCCTCAGTTAAGGGTCCAGCATTGCCGTGAGCTGTGGTGTAGGTCGCAGAAGCGGCTCGGGTCCGGCATTGCTGTAGCTGTGGTGTAAGCCAGTGGCTATAGCTCCAATTGAACCCCTAGCCTGGGAACCTCCGTATGCCACAGGTGAGGCCCTAAAAAGCCACACACACACAAAAATTAAGAGTTTCAGATTATTGGAAGACAGCTTGTATTTAGAACTTGCTGGCCTCCCTGGCAGTATCCTGAAGAGCTGTTCACCGCACTTAAGTAACTAAACAGCTGCTGCTCCTCGTTGGAGTGGACTGTACATACAGAGTTACCCTTCTGAGGAGCAGCTCTTTTGCAAATTCATGCCTGCATTTTGGAGAATATCCCTTGTGACTTTTCTTTGGGGCTCATGTTTGGTGTGTTTTCTCTGTCTTAAGCTCTAACTGGCCTCTCACCTCTCCACTGGGGGCTACCTTCTAGAACTCCTCTAGGAACTCTCAAATACATCTTGTCACCTAATTTGGTGACCAGTCCCTCACCGGTTTTAGCTTTTCTGGTGATACCAGCTTCTGGGGTGCTGGACAAAGTACCCCTTGGCAGTAGGAGCTGAAAGTAGATTTACCTGGAAGCTTCCCAGGGTGTGACCTCAGGTACCCCCTGAGGTGCTGTGTTCATATGGTAGTTGTTTTAGTGAAATTAGCAAAAAATAAGGTATTTCCATTGCAGTTGGTTGGGACCATTGTGTCTTTCTCTTCTGACTTTTTGTCCTATTTCCCTTCAAGCTGGGTGGCCCTGGAGTGGCCCCAGAGTGGCCCCAGCACTTTTTGGGATCTGGCTAAAGGAAGTTGAGTTGGGGATACACTTTGAGGGGTTTAGTGTAGGACATTTTCTGTGGTTCAGAGTCACTCTACAGACTGTTGATGGAATGGGTTTCAGAAATAGCCCCTGTCTGCTGTACCAGCGCATCCGGTGTTGCAAAATGAAGGTGTAGGGCGAGGCTGAGCCGTGAGGGGACCCGTGCTCTGGCGCTGGCGCCTCACGGGGGCAGGGAGCGCAGGAGAAGCAAGCGGAGCCAGAAGCTGGTCTGTGGGAAAATGTCTTCGCGGTGGGTCATCCAGCGCATAAACAGATCGCATTGTTTTTCTGGATTTTGTGATATTTGTGTTGTCAGGTTTTAAAGATTTACTACTAGTTGTGAATTCTTTTCTCATTCTAAGCAAATGTTTATTTTTGTGATATATTTTGAATTCATGATTTTGTATTCTTTTTCTTAATGAGATCAGCTCTCTAAATGTTTATACACTTCAGGGCCCATAAAAATTAAGTCCTTGGGGGAGGGGTGGGGGAGGGGTGGGAGGGAGTGGGGATAACTACTGCTTTAATGATGGAATAGCAAGGAGCTCCAACTGTAATGCACGGGGAACTATATCTAATTACATGTGACAAATCCATATATGTACATGTAATCGGGTCACCACATGGTGCAGTTGGAAAACCTGACAGAAATCTGTAAACCAGCTATAATGCA
>PVHT020000059.1:8001987-8021038 GCA_004024745.2 Catagonus wagneri
GTCCTGTCCCTTACATTGGATGGAAATTCTTTTCCAGAGGCAGCTGCTCCAGAAAGTCTATGAAGTGAATTTCACCAACACCGCAAAATGCCTGTATTAAGACAATTCAATATATATATTCTTTTTTTTTTTTTTGGCCTTTTAGAGCCGCACCCTCGGCATATGGAGGTTCCCAGGCTAGGGGTCGAATCAGAGCTACAACTGCCGGCCCACACCACAGCAATGCAGGATACGAACCATATCTGCGACCTACACCGCAGCTCACAGCAACGCTGGATCCTTAACCCCCTGAGCGAGGCCAGGGATCGAACCCACAACCTCATGGTTCCTAGTGGGGTTTGTCTCCGCGTCGCCACGACAGGAACTCCAATATATACATTCTTAATTTATGCAAATCTAACCAAATTTTATGTGAAGAACAGAGAAACCAAAACTTCATTTTAATTATTTAGAGCTGATCTTCTTCTCGCTGTGGGCATTAGGACTTAGACTAAGTGGCCTCCTCATGACGGTATTAGGGTGGGGTGGGGTGATGGGGCGCGGGGGTGGGGATCACACTGGCCTTCGTGGGCAGGTGGGGGACTAGCTGTGAGGAGATGGGCCAGGGAGGCAGCAGGATCCCGCCTTTAATTTATCATTGTTGTTCTTTTAAAGAATACAGGATATTCTCCTCAAGGAATCTAATGCTAAGGGTCAGCCAAAAAGTACCAACAATGGTTAATTTTGGGAGATTGAATTAGAAGTGATTTTCATTGCCCTCCCTTTTTACATGTATAGATTTTGATCTTTCTGTAAGTAGAATGTATTAGCAATGAGAAAAAAGCATACGAAGACCCCTTTCCCCATGGCACCCACAATCCTTTGTGTGTGTGTCTGTGTGTGTGAGTGAGAGAGAGAGAGAGAGAGAGAGAGAGAGAGAGAGAGAGAGGGAGAGAGGGATTTTTCTATGGGTATCATTTTCCTTCCTTCTCCCCTTGTCTTCCTCCCACCCTCCGCCCCTTTTTCCCTTAGAAGACTTCCTAGTGTCTTAATAACTCTTTGGGAACTTCAAAGAATGCTTTATTTCATACCTTTTAAATCTGTGTGAGATACAAACTTTTTAATTTGAGAAAAACATAAGATAGGAAGGAATTTCCTTAGACTTTGACTTTTTGGTGTGTGAATGTGAGATACAGGCAGAGAGGAGATTCATGAGTAAATTACCAATTAGTTGTTGAGAACTGCAGAATGTTAGAGCAGAAATTAGGATCTAATTATCTCTCTCTATGATTGTCATTCAAGACACGAATCTGCCGAGTCTCATAATTGTGGGGAAGATCTATTCCGCCTGCGCCAGTTCCCTCACCACGCTGATATTTTTATGAAAGTCCTGGAGAGGTGGATTGGTTGCTTTTAAGGAAGTGCTTCCTCTGCTGCACAGATGATTAGGGCGGCTCAGACTGGGGCCAGCCTGGGCTTGGACCTCCTCTGGGCACAGAACATGGAGGACCAGCAGGTGTATAAGGTGTGGCTATTTCACTAGTTCTTTTAAAGACAGAAATGTTTTGAGTAAAAACAGAATAATTCATTTAAAATATACACTCCATTTGTGTTACAGGTAACGGTTGCTATAGGATCGTTTCTACGGATTTATTTAGTCCCTGCTCTTTCAGGCTGCCTCAGGCCTTCTTCTGCCCTGGCTCTGCGCCTCAGGACATTCTCGCTGCATGATCCTTGGAGCCTTCGCTAAATGGCTCGTTAACACTCCTGGCTACTCGTTAGTGTCTCGTCCTGTTTCTTTAACTCTCTTGGTTAGCCCTGTAACTGCACACAGTAGGCATTCAGACGAGGTTGATTTGAGTGCATTTCACAAATATTGTTCTTTAGGTTGGAGCACATGCCTGTCTCCAGCCTCTCCAGCCTTCACTGCCCCCTCTCCCCGCCCTTAGCCAGAGCCACCTTTCCTTCTGTGTCGAATTCCCTCTAAAGTCCACTTTCTCTGGGTGTGTGATACACAGAGGCTGAGCTCTCTGCATCCCATTTTCTTAAAGGAGCTATATCAGTTTGCAACAAAATCAAATATAAGTTAAAGGAAATTGAAACTTGACTGCAAAGCCTATTTTTTTCTGCATTCTTTGAGTATTAGTGTGTAAAGAGGAACTCCACAATAAACTATCATTTTCAGTCCAACTCCGGGTGATAGCATGAAGGGCTTAGATTATTGTGTGATTCAGTGGGCTAAAATGTGGGTATAAGTTCTAACATGGCGCCTGGCACGTAGTTGGCACCCTGATAGTAACTCATTTCCTTCCTTTCGTCACGGTGGTGGTGGTCCGGTTGCATGTGTGGCTCTGCTCCATGAAGAATCACTAAGAACTTAATGAGCTGTGTTTCCTCCAGTGCCATGGGCTGTGTCAACACAATGTAAACATTGTGACAATTTTTGACTGAATTGAGTTAACTGACTGAATGTTTTGAAGTATTGACACAGCAGCTAAAAGAGTGAGAAATGTAGTCAAGCCAGCTATTTGGTATGAGGAGAAACGGCAACTATTTCAGAAATAGAACTAGAATAGAAACGTGAGAAGCCAGTGGGAGTTCAGTAGCCACAAGGCCATTGGAAAGCCCTTGGGAAAGGAGGGAGACCCGGAAATTAATATCTGAAGATGGTCCCAAGATCACCCAATGAGCAAAGCAAATGAGAAGGACCGTGTAATTTTGTCCCCTTTACTGAAGCTTCCTTAACTTACTCCAAAGGAACAGAAGTAGAAAATAGAAAGTATTTTGATATCTTGGGAGAAATGGTGGTGATGGTTCATTCATTCTGTCGTTTCAGCCATTATCTGCCTTTAGTTCCTTCCTCTGATGACTGAGGAAGGATAGAAGGCTGTTCAGCGCTGGGTGCCCCAAAATGTGCTGGATGTTGGAAATCTTTGCAAGGAAATCTTGGGAAAGGATTGCCCTACTTGAAAAATATTTGTTCTTCAGTTTATTCAATTAATTTTCTTAAAGATTAAAAAGATTTTGTTTTATAAAATTTTAGGCATTCCCCCTATGGCACAACAGGATCAGTGGCTTCTCTGCAGCTCCAGGATCCAGGTTTGATCCCTGGCTGGGCACAGTTAAAGGACCAGGTGTTGCCACAGTTGCCCTGTAGGTTACCACTGCAGCTCAGGTCTGATCCCCGGCCCGGGAACTCCCGATGCTGCAGGGCAGCCAAAAAAGAAAATAAATTGCCTTATAGGTATATGTAAATCTACAAGTTAATGTATACCTTATGCAGTATCTAACAAATAATACATTCAGTATTCTCCCTGATGTATTATACGTATAATGTATACAGTACTGTATAGACAGTACTATATAATCTTTCAGATATGCAAAGAGATAATGGTATATGTACTGTATGTACAATACTATGTGTTTATATGTGTAATGTATAATAATAGTAAAATGTATAATGTTATATATAGGGAGAGTGGAGGGAGAGAGAGAATTGAGTAATTTTAACCCCGAAATGTATTTATTAGCATGGATAACCTTACATGAAAGCAGCTATATTTAGTGGTCACGTGGCTGGTCATTTCTGAAAGGCTTCTGATCCAAGCGTCACTGAGAAATTTTGTGACACTAACTACCACCTGGGAATGAATGAAGCCATGCCTGTAGATCAGTTTCCATCCTCAAAGTAACTGTTAGCTCGAGAATCCCTCTCTAGCAAAAAGATCTCCTTTGGAAGTGGCCAGCTTAGTTGATGTAAGGAACTTTACACACAACAACATTTTACAAGGACTCAAACAGGTTTTTGAGATTGCTGTGACTGGTTTTGGCATTGCTATGTGAGGGGGACCACGGCTAGTTGGTTTTCCTCATCAGGGAGGCAAGACTGTTAAAGGAGCCAGTCTAGGTCAGATGGGGTCAAGGGTTTTGACTGTATGTATCAGTCAATTCAGTGAAATAACTGTTATGACTGTTTTTTCAGTCCAAGGCTTTCCCTCCCTACATGGCATTGATAAGAATGGTCAGATTGCTTGGAACAGACATCGACTTGAGATTTAGTCTGTCACCCACTTCCCCTCGTGGCCTTTATTCCTACTTGATCTGTTACACACAGCTCAAGTCACAGAAAACCTGACGGAGGAAGTGGGTCATGGTTTGGGGGTTTTTCTGCCACAATATTTTACAGTGTTTCTATATATCTTGAAACAATAAGTGCAACTCAGCTGAAATGAGCTCCTGCTGGCGAGGATAGCTATAAATGTCAGGCCATAGGATTTTAAAGACTTTCAGTAGCTCATACATAGCTTGTACATTTATAAGCATTATTGAGTTGGAAGATAATGACGGTCACATGTTGAGAATGGAATATGACATCTTAACGTATGTTCTTCTCTCTGTGAGTCTCCAGAGTCCAATTATTGAGACTTAAAAATGCAGCCCTTCAGTGCATGACTACAGAACCAGTGGGAATAATTAATACTAAAAATTTTAATCTACTTACAGGCCTTACAAAACACATAGAGTAATAAGGAAAAACATGCTTGACAGACATTTAATTGTATGATTTTTACTTTGAACTTTTGTTTTCAAAAACCGTGCGTATTCCTACTTAAAAATGCCTGCCACGTTATATCACCTCATGTTAATTTTCTTTCCGTGTCTTGGTATAATGAGATAAATGTTGTCAAATCCATTAGAAGTATACGTATCATGCTGAAGAATCTGGTTTTATCAGTATGTTCGTCCTTGAAGGCAAAGTCCAACTCAGATGATGTTAAACAATAGAGACATTTATTTGTTGGCTCATGTGACTAGAGAAATGGTGGGCTTTAGGGTCAGCTCAGTCTGGTGGGTCTGGCTTTGTTTGGGGGAAATTCCATCAACTGTACCCTCTTTGGAGTCTTGGTGTAATTATCGGGCTGCTTCCCTTGTCCTGACAAGAGAGGAACAGCAGCACTCCTGGCTCCATGTGCATAGTCATAGGGTACAGGGAGGAGAGATGTACCAGCTGGGCATGAATTCTCTTGAAGAAGAGGAAAGAAACAAATGGAGGGGGCAGAAGAGGGGAAGAGAAGCAAAGAATGAACCACAGAGCAACAGCTTAGATGGCAATTGTAGCAGGTCTTAAGTTTGGGCTGTGGCAGGCCACTAGGCTGAAACAGTGGTACAACCATCCCTTCTGGACCCACGTTCTTTCCACCTTTCTGCTCTCCTAGCCTCAACTTGTAGATCTCTGTCCTCATGTTTTTGCTACCTCATGGTCTCACCATGTTGTTATAAGACAAACAACTGTGGTTCAGGAAAAAGTCAAGTCTGCCTACTTGTATCAGGAGAAAGACAAAACTTTCCTAAAAGCTACATCTGTTTATGTGTTACTGGCAAGTATTGGGTCATACAGTTACTAAGGCATAGATTTCCAGTTGCCTATCTATCTCTTCCTCTTCCTTAGCAATATACCTGGACAATTTTCAAAGATGCAGTATGGCCCTTAAAAAATAGACATCTTCATAGGCTAGACTTCCTAGATTTAGAAAAAACAAATGAAAATAGGATGCCTAGCATGAGACATACATACTTATACAAAACATGATTGGTTGTATGTATGAAACTCAAGTTTAATGATTGTCCTCTATTTTTCTGGCAACCCTACCCCAGCTTCCTCTTCTCCTTCCTGGCCATGAAGGAGACAGTCTTCTAGATGAGGTTCTCAGGAAAGCTTTTGAAGAAAGGGACCAAACTTGTCAGACACAGCCCTTTCATCCTTTGCCCTTTGTCCTTCCCCCTTCCACCTGCCTGCACTTTGGACAGAATTATCTAAAGCTGTCTTACAACCTGGAGAATATAAGTCACCTAAGGATTGCAGAGAAATAAGAGTAGAAGTCTGATTCCATGAGCAGCTCTGAATTACCTACCACCTCCAGATTCTATGTTATATAAAAACAAACAAAGCCTTCATTTGACTAAGTCACTATAGTTCAGTTTCACCACATGCTGCCAAGTGCAGTCCTTGTACAGCTACCTTTCACTAGAAAGATGAAGTAGAGGCTGGGTAGCGGTTCACCAAACTTGTTTCCTTCCTTGTCACACAGCTAGATTGCACTTCCTAGCCTCTTGCAGTTAGGTGGGGCCATAAGACTTAGTTCTGGCCAAAGGAATGTGAGTAGGGTCATGTATGTGTCTTCCGAGCCTGAGTCCGTGCTGCTGCTCTTCCCGCGTCTACAGCAAGAACAAAGGACCCTAAGGGATAGTGAAGACTTTAGATGAAAGTGACCTGAGTCCTTGATGACTTTGTGGAGTAGACCTCACCTACCTTGCGCTGATCTTCATTGTACTGTGATGGGAACAAGAAAGAAGCTTTTCTTGAGTTAAGTCACTGGCTTTCTTGGGGTCAACTAAGTCAACATTACCTGCTATATATAAAAGAGGCTGCTTCAGCCCTAGAGTTTCAAGCAAGAATCCTGAGATACATTCTCATTGGATCACATATCTTGGGCCCACCCTGTCACGGAATGGGCTGTGGTGATTGGTTTAAACAAACCAGTGCTGAAGCTGGGCCTGGGGCCAGCTTTCCCCCAGGTGCATGATCCCTCAAGGTCCTGGCAGGAAGCAGTAATTTGAGGAGAGTTTAATAACAGAGATGGGAGAGGGTGTAAGGAATCCATAAGAGTGCAGTGCCCTGTAGTTCCTAAGACCAGAGCCTTAGCAACCCTAGGCTGAAGGGTGGGTCATGTTGGTGAATGGTTTCTGGAGACTAGAGGCAAATGTACCAAAGGTACAGATAGGCAGTGGGGAGAGGGCCGTTTTTCCAGTCCTGTGACCTTAGGTGAGCGAAGCAGCCAGCCTATATGGAGGGTGCTAGAGGGAACAGTAGCTTGGCCTTATTCTTCTCCTGGCTTCTGATCTCGTGCAGTTGGGCCAAACCCATCTGGAAACCCAAGACCATGAGCACTATGTGGGTTAGGCTTCCAGGTCAAAGCATGGTGAATGGAGGACAGTGGACCTGGAGGGGACACCCAGCGCAGGCTCTATGTGCAAGTCCATCACCCAAACCAAGTCTGCCTTCTTTCAGGATGGCAGAGGGGATGAGGATTAATGGGGAGCAATCCATAGTTTTTACCTCGCTGTGACCCCTCAGGCCTTGGGAGCTAACGCCATGACTATAACTTAATTTTGGCACAGAAATCTTTTGGCCATATCACAAGTACAAAGAAGGAATAGCTTCTGAATTTTCACCAACACATGATAAATTCCAAGTTCTGTAAGTTGTCAAATAACTTATTTATCAAAGCATTAAAGTTGCCAGGACAACAGAATTTAATTTAGTAGTGTTCGATTTACACAATTGCTTTAATTCTTCTGCCCGAGCTACTTCTTTAATTCTGTCTCCTTAGGTTTTAAAAGTGTTCCTGCTAGGAGTAATTATGATATCAGTAATATCCACTGCTTTAATATTTTTACATAATCCAATGCCTGTTTTATTGGCTAGTACCTTTTGATCTCTTGTAATTGGTTCTATTCCAGGACATCTTGTTGCAGCTGATGTTGAGGACAATCTTAGGTTTGTCCGTTTAGTACTGAATTAATTCCCATATTGATTCACACTTGATGGCTAATTGTGCATAATCTTAGCATTATTTTTGTGTCTACTGTTATTAATCATAGCAGCCCTGGTAATGCATTGTTAAATTGTATGTTAAATTGTTTTGAAGATTGTCATGTATCTTCTCCTATGGAAGCTGTCCTTAACTGCATGTTTATGAATTTTTTAGTGATAATCAGGCTTTTTAAACACTATATTTTTGTGAGTTAGAGCAGCTATTGTTATATCAGTAGTCTGTGCTTAGTACTGAACAGTCATAAATATATCTAAATATAAAGTGAAAATAAAAATCATCTTTATTTTCCCACCCCATATTGGGGGATTAATATATTGGTATATATCCTTTGATTAATATATTGATATATATCCTGTCAGAATTTTCTCCAAAATTTATATATTTTTCTCCTTTTAAAAGTGTCGTAGAATACACTGTTCTCTAACTTTCTTTTTACTTACATCATGAAAATTTTTTCATATTAAAAAATACACTTCTGTAGGTTCCTGTTGTGGGTCAGTGGTTAAAGAACCTGACTAGTATCCATGAGGACGTGGGTTCAATCCCTGGCCTCGCTCAGTGGGTTAGGGATCCAGTGTTGCCATGAGCTGTGGTTCGGATCACGCATTGCTGTGGCTCTGGCATAGGCTGGCTGCTACAGCTCCGATTAGACCTGGGAACATCCATATGCTGCAGGTGCAGCCCGAAAAAGACAAACAGACAAAAAAAAAAAAAAAACTCTTCTGTAATGTCACTCTTAGTAGCCGTGAAGTATTCCACTACAGAGGTGTTATAAGTTATTTAAATACTACTTTGATTTTCTGTATTCATCTTTGAGCTCTTATCCAATTATTTACTTAGGACAATTAGCTGGAAAATAGATGTGTTGGACCACATGGTAAACAAAATGTTATGGCTTTTGGAGTTCCCATCGTGGCTCAGTGGTTAACGAATCTGCCTAGCATCCATGAGGATACAGGTTCGATCCCTGGCCTCGCTCAGTGGGTTAAGGATCCCATGTTGCTGTGGCTGTATCATAGGCTGGCAGCCACAGCTCTGATTTGACCCCTAGTCTGGGTGGTCCTAAAAAGCAAAAAAAAAAAAAAAAAAGTTAAGGTTTTTGATTCATATTTGGGACAAATATTATAATTTTATTTTGCAAAAGTATTCCTTCAGTGTCATCTACTTTTTTGACTTAATTCGGTCATGAATTAGATAGCTTTGCTTTTGTAATTTTGGACAGTAGGATACATATGACACTGGTAAATTCTTGTTTTTATGTCTAAATTTAACTTGGAGTCTACAGTTAGCATTTGTAGTTGTAAGCAACAGAAACAGAACTAGCTGTTTTAAGCAGAAAAGTGATTTATTAAATAAAGGCAGCTCTCTGAATCCCTGGGAGGGCTGGAGCTGAGCATCCAGCAAAAATGATTGAAAATGATAGAGCAGAGCTGGTCTTGTAAACAAAACAAAACAAAACAAACAAATAAAACAACCAGAAAACTGAAACCCATTTCTGCTGGCATGAAACACTAAATGTCGTAGTTTCATGGCCCCCACTGTTGCAGACTTGGTCAGGGTCCCATCGACAGCTTCTTGGCATCCACTGCCCCTTCGGTGATCAGGGCTGCTGCAAGTACCTGTGATTCTCCATGGGAGGGCTGCCTCTGGTGGTCCTCCATCCACCCCAAGGGGGTGGGCTTGATGTCACTGGACTGCTAATGACTTCAGGACATGTGACAATCAAAGGCTGTTTTAGTCAGCCCAGCTGCCATAACAAGATACCACAGAATGGGGGGCTTACATAACGGAACGTTATTTTCTCAAAGTTTTTGATTGGGATGTCCAAGATCAAAGTTTTGGCTGGTTCTGTTTTTGGTGAGGGTCCTCTTCCTGGATTGAAGACAGTCACCTCCTTTCTGGGTCCTCACGTGGCCGTTCCTCTGTGTGTTCATGGAGAGCGAGAGAACTTTCAGGTGTCTCTTCCTTTTCTTTTTTAAATTTATTTTTTATTGAGGTGACGATTTATAACACTACATAGGTTTCATGTGTACAACATTATATTTCTACCTCTATATACTCCACAGTATTTTCACCACCAAAAATTTAGTTCCCATCCCTCACTGTACAATTGATCATCTTTATCCATTTTGTTCCCCCCAACCCGCCCCTTCCTCTCTGTATCTGTGTGTTTGTTTTTGTTTGGTTTGTTCCACAAAAGGCCAAGAATAGCCATAGCAATCCTGATTGCAAACTATATTACAAAGCTATAGTAATCAAAACAGTGTGGTTTTGGCAGAAAAACACATAGATCATGGAACAGAATTGAGAGCCCAGAAGTAAGTCCATGCATATATGGACAATTTATGACAAAGGGGAAAAGAACATACATGGAGAAAGGTCAGTCTCTTCAGTAGATGGTGCTGGGAAAACTGGACAGACACTGGACAACTGTCTTACACTGTATACAAAACTTAACTCTAAATGGATTAAAGAGTTGAATGTAAGACCTGAAATCATAAAACTACATAGATAGTGTGCTGTCTGACATCAGTCTTAGCAGTGTCTTCCTAGATATGGTTCCTCAGGCAAGGGAAACAAAACCAAAAATAAATAAATGGGATTACTGGATCAGAACCCCACCCTTGTGACCTTACTTATCCCTAATTACTCTCTCACTCCACACACTGCCAAAGTGGGGGTTAGGTCTCCAAACCATGAATTTTGAGGGACACATGCATTCAGTCTATCACTGAGGATAAGCACCCCAGTAGGGAAATGCTGAAGCCTGTTCTGCTCCATCTCCTAGAGGTCCCAGCAGGACTGAACATTCGGTGCTCATGGGGTCACCTGTTCACCAAGGCACGCCGTTCGGCTTTCTTCTGTTCTCCAGCTTCCTGACCAGTGCCTCTGGAGATCACAGCCTAAATAAATTACTTGTCTTCAGATCCTTATCTGGAAGAAATCCAACTACATAGAACTTTTAGGCCAGTGGACTTATTTCTGAAAGAAAGCCACTGCTGACACTGCAGAAGGAGCATGCCCTCACTCTTCTTGCTTCTCATGCCCCAGGTCAGTGTCTGGGAGGGAAGCCCACTTACCTGCCAGCACACTGGCTGCAAGGGAGCCTGGAGGCGCAAGTGCCTGGCAGTCAACGGAGTTTTCAGGGAGAAGGTTCAAATACTGGGCAGTCCAAAAGAAAGATAAAGGTTCTTTGGGAGGGGTCATTGTGTGTTCTTGCAATTTCCCTATATGGAAACAGGTTGTGTTCAGACCTGTTGGAAAATCCATTGTTAGTATAGAAAATACTGATGTTGTTTTCTCCTTTTATTCTTTATCATTCAGCCCCTCTCTTCTGTTTCAATTACAGAGGGAGTAATAAGGCATTTGCCACAGTTCTGCAAAAATAGAAAATGATCTACTGACCACTCTTAGGCTAAAAGAGAAATGAAGTGAGAAATTCTTCTCTGCAGATAAACACCCACGGGGTTTCAGTCCACAAGTTGGAGAACTTTTTTTTATAAAAGCAATTTCTCAGTCCTTTTTACACTAACGTATATAGATGACTGTGGATTCCCTGGGGAAAATACTTATCTCAGGATTTCTGAAGTTCTGATGTGGGAGCTTTTGGCCATCTGGGCCTGGCTAATGACTCTACAGAGAACGTCTCAGGAGAGGGAGACAGTTTGTTGGTAATGAGGGAACAGCACAGTAGCATTCTTCTTCCTCATCGAGAGTCCTTATTGCAAGAGAACAAGCAGCATATTAATCAGTGCAGATTTTTTAAAGGACCTACAGTAATGACTTGATTCAGAAATCTCCAAGAGCGTAGGAATTCAATTCCCAAGAACCTTACTCCCAATCTTGCAATGTTAATTTAAAAAATGAATATGCAAATATGCTTCCAATAAATGCGTTTCCAAACCCACAGATCCTAATATGCCATACCTCATCTGTAGGGAGTTTCCTGTAGTCTGAGCAGGAATTCTTTGGAACTAAGATAAATTGCCCTAGGTATACATTTGCCAATGATACCATTACTTATTAAAGAAAATATTTTCATTACTTTAATATATACTTTACAGATTAAAAAAAAGCTAAATATCAGTTCTATTCTGTCAAGTTTGATACCATTTGTTTTGTCATATGTGTTTCTAGAATGTGGGTTGATTGGGAAGACATCACGCTCGAAACATGGGACGGGAATTCCCAGGGCATCCTTTTTACCTCACAAAATAATAACACTAAAAGTAGCTACTAGTTATATGAGACTTTTATAAACACAGTAAAATTGGTTACCATTTATAAAGTACTTTTCAAATCTTTTCACATTTAATCCTAACATTGCAAAAAAACAAAACTTTGTGAGGTCTCCCTGACCTTCAGAATTTCTCTTATTGCCAGCATAGCTAATTACCTGATGTCATGACATAAAGAGGCAGGAATAGAAGCTGACTCATGAGAGGAGACTGGAGGAAAATGCAAAGCACTAGAAAAAATGTATTTTTTTTTTTTTTTAGGGCTGCACCCGAGGCATATGGAAGTTCCCAGACTAGGGGTTGAATCGGAGCTGTAGCCAATGCCCAAGATCACAGCCCCAACAACTTGGGATCTGAGCTGCATCTGCAATCTGCACCACAGCTCATGGCAACACCAGATCCTTAACCCACTGGGTGAGGCCAGGGAACTAACCTGTGGCCTTATGGATACTAGTTGGGTTCATTAACCACTGACCCATGATGGGAACTCCCAGAAAAATGTAGACAGAGGAACAAGTTTGGCATGCATGGAGCCACAAGCTGCTTTGTAGAATATTCTTTCAAATTTATGAAAAAAAGATCTGATAGAGTTTATTTTCTCAACTTTGACAACAGTGCAAAAATTTTACCTGGCATCACCAATAGAAATTTGTAAAGATGAAAGAAGCTTTTCTAAACTATCAATAATAAAATAAATTTTGGTGGTGCTGTGGGAAAGAAGGGTGTCAAGGGTGTAGCCGGCGGGGTGGGTGGCACAGAAAAGGGGCAGCATGCACAGAGGCAAAACCCAGAAAGCAGAAGGAGGAATCCAGAGGAAGTAGGAGCTGGGGGACTCCTATGGACTGAATATTTGAGTGCCTCCCCTTCCCAATTCATAGGCTGAAGCCGAATCCCCAGTGTAATGGAGTTTGGAGGCCGGGCCGTTGTGAGGTGATCAGGCCATGAGGGTGGAGCCCTCCTGAATGAGATTAGTGCCCTTACAGAGGAGACCCCAGAGAGACCCCTCACCCGTCCCACTGCGTGAGGACACAGCGAGGAAGTGCCTGTCTATGAACAAGGAAATTCGGTGTCACCAGACACTGAATCTACCAGTGTCTTGACTGGACTTTATAGTTCCCAGAACTGAGAAATAAATGCTTGTTTAAGCCACACAGCCTAGGGTGTTTTTGTGATAGCAGCCTAAATGGACTTAAAGACCAAAGAGCCTAGGAAAAATGCAAGGTCCTGTCCCCTTTCCCAATAAATCCCAAAGATCTGGGAAAGGCCTCTGAGTTTTTCTCCTGTTAAAGAAGTGTTTTTCAGTCAGTTTTATTAAGATCTCAGAGAAGAAGGAGATTTCAGCAGGCTGAAAGACATGGGGACATCCGGGCAACAGATAGCTGTGTAACTCAGGAGAAACTTGTGTTCAGAGGAGGTCCGCAGGACTCAGGATGCAGGACTCTGCAGTGGGTACCAGCTGTACCCCTTGTTTCTGTATCTTACACAGCCTCTGTTCCACTGGAGTCATTACATAAAAATATGAGTCAATATTGAATTGTTGCTTTGAAATCTTTGGACTTACTTCGTCTCTATATTCCCTTCTCTAAGAAAAGCTTTTAGACATATTGTAGAACAGCAGTTCTCAGTGCTGGCTGCCCATCAGAATTACCTGTGGAGCTTTTAAATATACAAATGCTAGCTACAGATTCAGAATTTCTGGCAGCAGGGCCTTGGGCATCTGTATGTTTAAACAACCTCACAGGGATTCTGATGCAGAGCCAGGGCTGGGCGCCACGGCTGTAGAAAATCATTTGATAAAATTCACCAGAAGAGAAATAACCATTTTTCACAAGTTGAAGATCAAAATTAAATATGTCATTATTTTTAGTGGAATCTATGCCAGTGTAGCCTGATCATGCTTTTAGTTGGTAAGTAAGGAAACCATCATAACTGCTAACTGAAAATGTGAGAAAATGAAATATCGCCCTAGAAAATTGCACTTTATGGAAAATGCTGTTGTACATTTCCTTAGCAGCAAAGTTTAGGCATGTATTGAAAGAGAATTTTAAAGAAAAATTTTAGAACAAGATCCAGAGCTTTTTAAAGAATGCTCAATTATGTTACTTACAGAATGCTCAGTTATGAGACTGGTTCCAACTGACAGTAATGAATGATTTTAAAAAATTTCACTTTTGGAGTTTTCACTGTGGCACAGCAGAAACGAATCTGACTAGTATCCATGAGGATGTGGGTTCGATCCCTGGCCTTGCTCGGTGGGTTAAGGATATGGCATTGCTGTGAGCTGTGGTGTAGGTGGCAGATGTGGCTCCGATCCTAAGTTGCTGTGGCTGTGGTGTAGGCCGCTAGCTGTAGCTTAGATCTGACCTCTAGCCTGGGAATTTCCATATGCCTCGGATGTGGCCCTAAAAAGCAAAAAAAAAGAAAAAAATCACTTTTCAAATCAGTTAGGAATCCTGGTACAGGACAGAACTGAACAGTGCTTGAAGCCAATTGAGTAGTGAGATCCAAAAATAGACAGCTGTCTCTAGCATCAATAATGTCAGAATAAAGGCAATGAAACAAACTCTTTGGAAGGTTTGTATAGGTTCAATTTCAATTGACTGCTTAAAATTTGGCTGTATATCACAAGATAGAGCCCTTGTGAAGTAAATTTTAACATCCTTATCAGAGTCCTTACAATTGATATTAAGTAGCACCACTATTTCCATTTGGTTATAGCATATTTTGATAACCTTAATTTACTTAGAGCTAATAGAATAATAACATGTTTATTTTAAACTCTAGGGATAGTGGGAGGGAATGAAAAAAAGCAGTGAAGATGAGTTTTTCACCTCTGAGAATTAGAGTTATGCAATTAAATGGCTGACATCCAGTATTTAGCTAGTCATTTAAAGCACCTGTCTCATGTTTAAAGTGGCCTGGCAGGTTCATGGGTGGAATAGATTGAGAGAATAAAAGTCCCTTCTGGTGACAGATAGTTGATTTAATTACTAGAATATGTTGTATATTTGGATATGTTATGATTTGTGTGCTGAGCATCACCCTGACAACTTGGAGATTTATGTTTTTTTTTTTTTTAATCTCCTAAGTAGGGTTAGTTTTATGGCTGTCACTCAAGTTGAACCAGGTGTATTTCCTCATTTATTATCATCTGCTTCACTTCCTTGTGGTTTAATCTTGTTGAGTGATGTCTCTTCAAAACATTTGAGGATCTCCCTTTCCTAAGGATGGCTCTGTCTGGTGACTGTTCATTGTAGTTTGACAATAATCCTGAGAGGAGAAAAGAGTGTGAGCCAGGTGTAGGGCATTTCTAATTTTATCGGTTAATAATTTATGAAATTCTAAAGGGTGCTTAGAAATGGGAGTCAGTTTAGGTGACTCCCTCTCCCTCCTCACTTATGTCCCATTTGTCCACCTGGGACCCATCCAGCCAGTCTGGCTGTTGGCCACCTGTTGAGTCCATCCCCGTTGTGGTGCCTCTTGTGACAAACCCCTTTCTTTTTTTAAACTATGTCATTAGCTTTCTATCTGATTTTCCTGAAGTGGGTCTTGCGGGTCTGACCATGTTCCTCCGTAAGAGTTGGGATCCTTTTGGTAGCCAATGACTGAAAAAAAAAAATTAAAAACCAAAGTAGCTGATGCCAAAAAAAAAAAAACAGGCCGGGGTGGGGATTTATTGCCTCATGCAGTTGAATTGTGTAGAGGTAGATCTCAGGAGAGGCTTGATGTGGGCTCAGAAAATGGACACAGGGACACAGGTTGCATTCCTGGCTTCTCTCCCAGGGTTGCTGCTGGCTCCTAGAATGGCTTTGTGACACTTTGGAAAAGATGCTCCTCCCTGAAGTAAGCATCTAAGTTATTACATTTATTTCTCTGATAAGAACAATGATTACAAAGATATTCTGTAAAGTTACACAAATCAAGCTATTACTAAACTAAAATTAGTAATTAACTCCAAGTTAGTGATGAGAAAATTGAAGTCTGTATGATTTGATAATTTGTTGTAAAGCAGTTAATACTTATTGCCTTTAGTATGAATGCTTATTTGTTTCAGTAACTTTTCTATTTTTAAAAAAAGGTTGCTAGATTTGAAAGTGTTTCTTGTAACTTTGTAGAACTGAAATACTTAAAATATATTTTAGTGTTAAGAAAGGTTATTCAATGGGGAGAAATGTAATAGCTTGACATTTTATCTTTGAATCTGGAACATTTAAAAGTAACATGCATGTGAAAAGCTAAGTTTTTAAGAAATTCTTTTAATTTAAAAATTTTTTATTAGAGTATAGCTGATTTATAGAGTGTTGTAGCGATTTCTGCTGTACAGCATAGGAACCCATTCATAACATACATACAGTGTTTTTCTCATACCATCTTCCATCATGTTCTATCCCAAGAAATTGGACATAGTCCCCTGTGCTGTACAGTAGGACCCCATGGCTTATTCATTCCAAATGTAATAGTTTAACAGTGGTTAATTTTCATACTGAAGAAATCTCTCTGACAACAAATAAACAGTGCTACAGAATAAGTGACAGCCCATGCGGAGTTCCTTACAGGATTGGATACAGATTTAAGGGCATAATGCAGAGAACATGTGGGCTACTGTGTCTGAGTAAACCCTCAACCCATGTTGGCTATAATTATTATCAATTATTACTCAGGCTTATGATCATGGACCCCACTTTTTGTCCTTCTGGTTTTCAGTGGTTGCTTTAGAATTCTGTAGAGAAGAGCTTTGGACAAGCAATCTGGCTGGAAAGAGCTGTGTAGGACTTGGCTCCAAACAGTGTTTGCACAGCAGGCCCATCCCGTCTTCAACTTGGATTGCAAATTCTGGAGATGAGGGGAGAGCTCAGTGCAATTACAGGCGGGGCAGGTCCCGAAGCTTTCCCACTGCATTACTGGGTCCCTGCTGGTCTAAGATAATCTTGGGCTTTTGGCTGCGGCTTTCTGAATTGTTTGCAGTCATCAGTAATCACCTTTCTGGCAACTTCCAGCCACTGGCTGTGTTTGCTCATCTCAGACTTCCTTGAATCCCTGCATCCCCCATATTCCTGGCCTGTCTCCTCTTTTCCCCTTCACTCTTTCCTCCCATTGGGGAGGCTGGCTCCGATTCCTGAGCACATGAGTGCCTCCTCGGGGCGTTTGCACATATTGGTTCTGTTCCTCTGTCTGGAATGCTCTGTTCCATCTCAACCACCCAGCAAACTTCTTATCCTTGAACACTCAGCTCTGAGTCAGTCATGGAGATTTTCCACCTCTGGAGCAAGGTTGCCATCAAATCAGTCCTTCTAAGGGGTTCTCACAGCATGTCACTAGTATTGCGGATGTTTGTGTATTTTATTTTTTTACTCTTTTTAGACTGCGAACACCTTGAGGTCAGGAATTCTGTCCTGTAACTTTTTATTCCTGGTGCTTAGCACAATGACTAGTGTTTTTAAAAAAATATTACACCTTTGTTGAATCGGGGGAACGAATGAATGAAGGGCCTAAAAATTACGTTGCCTAGAAGAACCCACCTATGTCAAAAGTAGATTTCTCAAGAACATGGGAATGATAAATTACCCATAAGACACCCTCCACTGCAAAAGTCATTAAGAAACAAAAACCTTGGGGGCTTCTCTGAGAGGAGCAATCCATAACCTTCCTCCCTGTAATGCTCTTGCTAAGCTTATAAAAGAGAAATTCTAAAGCCTTCGCCTTACAGACATTTTACTGTCATTCTTCCAGTGCCTTGCCCAGGCCCCAGATCTCCTGTGTAATTTCCAGTTTTGTGAGTTAGGGAAGCTTTCTATCATCAAAGCGGGTTCGGCCTACAAGGGGCGGGGTGCTGGGAAAAATGATCTCGAAGTCGATGGGATTTGTTTTTTGTTGTTGATGTTTTTTTCTGATGAGAATGACTCACTGTATATGAGTTCCCACTGTGGCTCAACCAGTTAAAAACCCGACTAGTATCCATGTGGATTCGGGTTTGATCTCTGGCCTCAGTGGATTAAAGGTTCTGGTGTTGTCGCAAGCTGAGGCATAGGTTGCAGACGTGGGCCTTCAGCTGTAGCTCCGATTTGACCCCTAGCCTGGGAACTTCCATATGCCGCAGGTGTGGCCCTAAAAAGAAAAAAAAAAAGAAGAATCACTCACTGTATAGAATGCCTTCAGCTAAGAGCAGTAATATTTTAAAAATGTACCTATTGTCCAAGGCTTTGGGCATACGGTCAAATAATTACATAATGGGATTACAAAAGCCAGTAGCAGATGCTGGGTTCATACTTTTCTTGTTGAACAGGTCTCTCCTACATATGCCAAAATATCAACAAAAGTTCTCATCAGTAAACTCAGCTGTTGTCCTGGCCATAGGATAGGACATTGCAGACATAACTTTCATTGATGAGAAAGATCTTGGGTCTGACTTCCTTACCTGGTATCCAGGTACTATAAAAAAGTGTCTGCTCATTCCAGTATTGAACAGTGAGTGAGAATTCAAACTCCAACATGAGAAGATTTGAGTTTAAATGCAGGTTCTTGCATTTATTAATTGTGTGGTTTCAGGCAAGTTGCTTACCAGCCACAATGTCTTATTTTCCTTCTCTATAAAATGGGTTTAATCATAATACTACTGGTATAGTAAATTATTAGTAGAGAAGTAAATTAACCAATATATGTAACATGCTTAAATGAGCACCTGGCATATCATTAACATTTTAGAAGTGTTAACTAATACTATGGCAGATTTAGGAATGTGTGAGGGTGGGCCCCAGGTGGGAAATTGGCAAATAATATAGGAACATCTGTGCATACTCCTGAACCAAATGCTGAACATCTTCAAAACTGCAACCCTCTGTTGTAGGTTTTCTGTCCATCAACAGAAAATACTTAAAGATATTATCAATTATATAGGGGGGATAATTACAAGGGAAAAAATTATCAGAGAGCAGTACCCATTTCCTTTCTGGAAATGTACCTCTTATCAGTCCTTAGAGAGAGGAGAAAGTTGAATTCTGAGAAGGTAATCTGGAAACATTTGGATATCATGTTCCTCTAACCCTAAAATATAGATGGTTAGTTGAAGGGACACATCTATTCTATAGTTTTATTTACTTGCTAATAAAATCCATTCTATAAACATCATAATAGTTATTCTGTAAGTATTCTATAAGTACATTTCTATATTAGTAACAGTTTGGACCCCTAGATTTTTTGTTCTTAATGGGCCTCTTCTTA
>PVHT020000059.1:8022038-8064272 GCA_004024745.2 Catagonus wagneri
CTTAATGGGCCTCTTCTTAATTATCCTTTAAATGTTTAGTATAAGCAGATCATGCCACTCAAATTGTATTGATATTAATTACATTGTATAATCCTCTTCTAAAAATCAACAAATGGATCATCTGTGCCTCAAATTAGCCTTGAATAATCCTGTTTTCCAAATTCTTATGGACTAATCTGAGAGGGTACTAGATTCAGGATCTTTTATTATCTTTTCAATTATTCACCAACTATTGAATGCCTATAATGGGCCAATCTTTGTGCTGGGTAGCAAGATGAATTATCTGCATTATCCAAGCACTCAAAACAGTTTATGTTAGTAGAGGACGTTGCTTCATTTTAGTTCTGAAGCAAGAAGATGTTTTTATCCAAACACCTCAGTTCTGGGTTGATGTATGGAATTTTGAAAGATTTCAAAAGAGTAACTTGATTTATGGTGAGAAGCTGTGATGGAAGGAAGACTTCTGAGCAGAGGATCAAAATGAGAAAAATGGACCATTAAGAAAACTCTTCTAGGGAATTCCCATTGTGGTGCAGTGGAAACAATCCGACTACTAACCATGAGGATGTGGGTTCTATCCCTCACCTCACTCAGTGGGTCGGGGATCCGGCATTGCTGTGAGCTGTGGTGTAGATTGCAGACGTGGCTCGGATCCCACGTTGCTGTGGCTGTGGCGTAGGTCGTCGGCACCTGTAGCTCTGGCTGGACCCCTAGCACGTGGCCCTAAAAAGCAAACCCTTCTAAGTTGTTGAATTAGTTTCCTAAGGCTACCTTAACAAATTACTCCAAATGAGAATGCTTAAAATTGTAGGAGTTTGTTCTCTCACAATTTTCAGGGGCAGAAATCTGAAATCCAGTTGTCAGGAGAGCCATACTCTCTCTAGAGTCTCCAGGGATGACTCTGTTTTTGCTCCCTCCAGTTTCTGGTGGCTGTAGGCATTCCTCGGCTTGTGGCTGCATCACACCAGCCCCTGCCTCCCTAGTCACCTTGCTTCCTCCTCTGTGTCTTTTCCTTCTCTGCCTTTCTCAATGCATTGTCTGCCTTTTCCTTATTAGGACACTTTTCATTTGATTTAGGGCCCACCCAGATAATCCAGGATGATTTCTTCCTCCCATGATCTTTAATTACACTGGCAAATACCCTTTTTCTAAGTAAGGTAACAATTTCAGGTGTTGGGAATTAAAATATGGATATATCTTTTTTATGGGGTGACCACTATAACCCACTACAGTTCTCTTTAAATTATATTCTCAATATTTTTTATGACTGGTCTAAGTCTTCAGAAAAATCTTAGATATGTGGCTAAAATACAGATGTCAGAATATCTCCTCTAAATAGTATTTTTGAACTTCTCTGTTATTTCTCCACTTCACTTGTGTGAATAATTAAAAATTCATTATATACCCACCAAACATGTTTTAATTTCATAAACATCTTGCAGTTTTACATGAATTGTTATTTATAACATGTTAAACTTGGAGAAGAAATAGATCAGATTTAAAAATCACATAATGAATACAAATTCCCAAACTACAACAAGTCTTAGCTAGAAATGACAACTGTTTCTATATTGTACTTGTGATAATGATGCTGAGGCACTGGGATTTTCTTGAAGTTTCAGATCACACATGTGATAGCTGGCCATGGGGGAAGATGGGAGAAAGTCTTACACAACAGCTTTGCTGGTTTCCATTTGGGCATGTAAGGAGCTAGAATATCATCACTCCTGTCCATACAACAAGAAGAGAGCCGAACAAACTAAAATCCACAGCTTTTCTTGGATCCACCTGATAATTGAAGACACGGGGCAAACCACGGTTGCCAAAGTTGGAGAGACAGGCAGATACAGATAATTACAGCTTACCAGAGCAGAAGCTCATGAACAGAGACTGTAACTGATGAATTGTTGGAGGTGCAGTGTGGAGAAGGCTGAGAGTTAAAAACTTCCGGGGGACCAAGTCTTAGGAGGTCCCCCAGTTTTTGTGAGTTTTACCTCCAGGAGGCCTACCAGGCTCTCACAGTGAAAATCAGAGAAAAATCTCCTCTTGCTTCTGGTAGAGGGGAGGGGAAAGGGGGTCATTTTGAAATAAGCTCAGAGAATTCTGTTCTTCTTAATAAGACCTGACCTCAAGAGAAACTACTTTACCAGAGCCTGATTACCCTGAGGAAGAAAAAAACTCAACTTCAGCTTACTCTAAACTTCCTGTCTTACTTAAGGGGAGGCAAGAAATTATGAGAAGTGCTTGGAAAGGTCACAGTCAAGGGGCAGAGGAGCACTGAAAGACTGAGTCCTAAACATAGGACTAGAGCATGCTTCCCTTTTCCCATACCTTACCATCAACAGGACTTCTGTTCTAACGGGGAAATGCTACTGAAAGAACTGTACCTCTCAGGCCTTATTTATGAAGTCTTTAGAGAAACCCAAAGACAACATGGGAGGCAAAACAAGGACATCACAGGAAGTTCCAGCCTCTGAAGTCTATGGCTGAAGAAAGTGAGTGTGGAGAAATGGCAAGAATCTTCTAAAACTGAAATGCAAAGAGAATAGAAAATGAAAAAGACAAAAAAAAAAAGAAAAAAAGAAAAAGACAAAACAAAATATCCAAGAACTCTGGGAAAACTACAAAATATATAACATATGAGAAGTAGGCGTACCAGCAGGAGAAGAAAAAGAATGAAACAGAAGCAATATTTGAAGTAAAAATGACTGATAATTTCCCCCCAATAGTGTCAGACACCAAACCTTAGATCCCAGGAAGCTCAGAGGATGTCAAGCAGGATGAATACCGAAAAACCCACACCTAGGCATATCATATTCAAACTGCAGAAAGTCAAAGAGAGAAATCTTGAAAGAAGCCAGAGGAGGAAAACACTTTACCTGCAGAGTAATAACGATGAGTCACATCAAAATTTTCTTCAGAAACCATGTGAGTAGGAAAAGAGCGGAGTGAAACATTTAAATTGTTAGGAGGAAAACCCACTAACCTAGGAGTCTGTATCTAGTGTGAAACTATTCTTCAGAAGTAAAGCAGAAGGACTTCCTCAGACAATTGGAGATTGAGGAAATTTGATGCCAGTGGACCCACCTTGCGAGAAATGTTAGAAGTTCTGTAGAAAGAAGGAAAATGATGTATGTTAGAAACTCAGGTCTACATAAAAAAAGAAATGTGTTAGAGAAGCAAGAGAGGAAGGCAAAATAAACTATTTTTCTTGTTCTCAATTGATCTAACAGATAAGTTTGTTCAAAATAATAATAGCAACAGTATATTCAGTGGATTTAGTTTATGGATAAGTAAAATGACTGACAGCAATATTTTAAAGAGACAGAGGGAAGAACTGGAAATTCTCTGTTGTAAGTTGTTTGCACTACCTATGATGTGGTAAAATGTTATTTGAAAGAGAATTTGGATTAGTTGTAAATGTATGACGCAAACTCAAGGGCAACCACTAAAAAAGTTTTTAAGGAGTCCTGTTGTGGTGCAGCTGGTTAAGGATCTGGCATTGTCACTGCAGTGGCTTGGTTCGTTGCTGTGGCATGGGTTTGATCTCTGGCCTGGGAACTTCCACATGCTCATGTGCAACCAGAAAAAGTTTTTAAAAAGTGTAGTTGATGTGCTGAGAGGAGAAAAAAAAGGATTTATAATGGAATCATAATGAAATGCCTGAAAGAGAAAAGATTGCAAAACAAAAAACTCAGAACAAAGGCAAGGAATAGCAAATAGTTACAGATATGGTAGCTATTAATCCAAGTATATCAAAAGTCTTACTTGATTTTATAATCAAAACTACTCCCAGTGGGGCTATTAAGAGCAAGGGCCAATGCTGTAGGGTTTAAATAAGATAATATATGCAAAACCTTTAGTACAGTGCTTGGCACGTGATAGGTACTCAATAAATTCTACCTACTATTATTTTCTGATAGAATTAGAAAAAAAAATGTTTAGGCACCTACTATGTGTTAGACACAATATAGGTAATAAGCTGATACAATTTCTTTTTTCTTTTTTTTTTTTTGCTTTTTTAGGGCTGCACCCACAGCATATGGAAGTCCTCAGGCTAGGGGTGGAATTGGAGCTACAGCTTCGGGCCTACACCACAGCCACAGCAACGCAGTATCCAAGCTGAGTATGCGACCTACACCACAGCTCACATCAACGCCAGATCCCCAATCCAGTGAGCAAGGCCAGGGATTGAACCTGCATCCTCATGGACGCTAGTCAGATTCATTTCTGCTGCGTCACAACAGGAACTCCCAGCTGGTAGAATTTTGATTGTGTTCACTTTATTAAATAAAAATACTGCACAACATTTGCATATAGAAAATGATAGAACATACTTCAAATATGTGTGTGTGAGAAAGAGACAGAGGGAAGAAAGAAGTCCTACCATTCAGCAACAACCATTGTCAATATCTTGATAAACACCCTTTCAGATCTTTTAATCCATATAGACTTACAAAGAGTTTTAATTACTGTGCACATCCTGTTTCATCTGCTTTTCATTTTACACTCCATCTATCTCTAAGGTCTTTTTATGCATAAAGACACATTTTTAAGTTTTTAAAAAAGTGTGCACTAATTTTACCAGAAGTTTTTAGATTTGAAAGTCCCCTTTTACTTTACTGTTTTATTAAATGACGGGAATTTAGAGAGATGCAAATGGGAATTACAAACCAACAGTTTATTCACCAGAAATAGAAGCCACCATAGACCAAATCTCTGACGCTTTTAGTGAGCTTCCCTGGGAATTCAAGCAGAAGCAGAAATATAATTGAATTTTCCATTTTCAGCTGAAATGTTGAAAAGTCCAAAAAAGAAAAAAAAAAGACAAAATGAAAGGTCTACACAGGTCAGATCTGAGAATTTTCCAAATAGCACATGTATCGCATATACTGCTGGAATTTTTATGAAACTTCGAATGTGCCGTAGGAGCTGGGGAAAGTGCAGCAGAAAGAGAAGTTGAAATTCTCTGTGCTTAGGTTGGCGGGGAACTTCGAGGCGCCCCACCCTCCTTCATCCCTGGAGCACCAAGAGTCCCAGCAGAGGGTGGGACCTGTATTTCTCCCCGTCAGCTTTTGCCCGGCAGTTCTTAGCGGTCTCCCAGAGAGCTGGTGACCTCTGCGTGCCCTTTGGCTCTTGTTAGCAACTGAAACAGGGGCTGTGGGGTGAGCGGCTTGGGTGGTACTAGGCACAGTCTTTAAAATGTGAATGAAACAAAACAAAAGCCCACACCCTAAAATCTGCCCTGAAAACTGGTCATTACTTCCTCTTGGCTCCACCTTTCTTTCTAATGGAGCAAATGAGGGAGTTCAAGTTTGAGTGACAAGTGGAGCTGCTACTCTGAATGGCTGTCGGGGAGCCAGATGGAGCCCGGGTGGGGTGGAGAAGGTGGAGCCGGAACAGCATTAGACAGCAAGCTCGAAAACAAAGCACCCTTATGCTTTATGAAAGAATTTTCTTGTTAAAATAATATTTATTGTAGAAAGTTTGTATAACATTGGGGAGTTCAGATAAAAAGGAAAATGTAATCCCACCTCCGTGGACATTGCAGTGTACACCAGTCCAGTGCACATTTACTTACATAAAATTAACAAAAATGAGAACATAGCAAACATATGTTTTTATAACCTGCTTTTTTCACTTAGCAAAATATCAGAAACATCTTTTCCTGTCATTAAACGCTCTTTCACATTATGTTTAACCTTTTCACTTTAATTTTTTAAGAGGAACTCCGTTACAGCATTAAGTCTCTGTTTTGTTTTATTTGAGCTTTAATACCTGTTTTTATTGGACGAAGCTGCTGTAGCAGCAGCAGGAGGGGCTCAGGTTTCTTTTTTATATAGTGAAGGCCCTTTCCTCCTGCCATCTCCATGTGGTCAGTTCCATTCATTCCATTTCGTTTCTATTACTCAGGCTCAAGAGTGCTTACTTGCTCTGGTACCTCCTGCTAATGGGCATGGGCTTGTACCTCGCATGCTTGTAAAACGGTTAAGAGCAGATGCCAAACTTCTTTGTTTGGTGACTCATTGTAAACGAAAGGGAAAACCACCTTCCCACTGTTCCCCTGAGATCTCAGCCCCTTTGCATCAGTGTGGGTTGTTTCAGATGTGGTTTTCCCACAAGACCTCTTTTGCTGCCGTGTTTGACACAGGAAAAGCTCTTCGGATGAGCTTAAACCCAGAGTCACTGAAAATGATAATGATGGGCAAGTAAAAATGCAAGGAGAACGTGTTGATCATTTGAACTGCTAGCTGAGTTTCCATTAGGACAGGTCTTATTTCTTTACTCATGAAAAACCTGCCCAGCAATTATTTTCTCCTTGGGCGAAGCCTTCCCATGGAGCTTGTTATCAGGAGCTCAAGTACCTTAATCAAGGGAATTGATTTGTTCATATAAAGCAAAACATATTCTACTTTTGTCAACTACATAAATGGCATTAGTCCTCAATGCCTCTTGGTTGACTTTTCCAGGCATTCGATTTTTACGAATGACGTTTCTGGGCCTGGTGACTGCAGCCCCACTGCGGTTCAGGGCCCGCGCACACACACAGGCTAGCTAGCGAGCCCTTTTATGGTCCGCCTCTGTGAGCCCCGCTGGGCAGCTCCCTCCCACGCGTCGCGGTGCTCCTTCCGGTGCTCAAGGCCCCTCCTGCCCTGTGGCTGCTACACTTGCCTCTTCCACTGCCAGCTACTTTCCCTTTCACTTTACTTCTTCCTTCCCTTTCACTTTACTTCTTCCTTCCCCTCCTCTGTGCTGTCTCTTCCTCTCCTGGAGACTCACCTGCACTTGCCTCTCTGCCTTTTCCAGGCTGCCCCGCCCCGGGTTCTGACAGCCCTGCTGGAGGGGAGTGTTTCAGCACAGGGTGGTAAAGTCCGGGCCCTTCAGAGCAAGCAGGCGCTCAACCCTGCTCGGTTCTTTCACTCTAACCCTGTTCATGCTTTCTATCCTAGGTTAAGTGTTATCTCTCCCGGTGGCCACCAGTGGCTGTTAAGCACTTAAATGTAGCAGGTCCCCAGCAAGAGGAGCTGTACGTGTAAAACACACACCGGATATTGAGGTCTTAGTATGAAAAGGAGGAGCTTAAACTCTGTCGTTAATTTAAAAAAAAAATTGATCACATGTTAAAGTAATAATATTTTGTATAAATTAGGTTAAATGAAATATATTACTAAAATATCTTCCGCTTGTTTCTTATTACTTTTTAAAATGTAACTACTAGGAAATTTGAAATTGCACATGTGGCTCGCGTTTGTGGTTCTCGCTCTATTTCCCTTGGACTGTGTATGTACAGATCTTTGAATGGTTGCTCAGCACTTGCCATTTTCCAAATGCTAAGGGCTCAGAGCTTTCTTTTGAGGCCATTATGACTTTGTGCTTATTTACTTTTCCTTATGAAATGGGAATAGTATGTCTTATAGACAAGAATAATGCTAATTTATTTTAAATTTAATTTAAAAGGAAAAAGATTCCTGCAGCCACATCTTATCTGTGGTCAGATTTTGGTCTGTAATGATATCCAGATTTTAAAAAATGAGCCTAGCCCTTCCCTTATATTTGTTCCTGAGCTCCCCTTAGTATTCTTGATGGATTCAGCCATCCAGTGCCTACCAGGTCCCTGTGCCCCACGTGGTCTTGCCTACGCCCCCTGCCAACTTCCTGCAGGGCTGCTTAGACTTTACTCCAGGTCTACCAGCTCGTGGACCAGTGACCCAGAAATGTGAAGACATGAGCTGGACCCATTAGCATGTTTTTTTCTGATCTGGAACTGAGAAAGAATAAGGCTCTTATTTGCAGGATATGAAGGTAAAAAATGCTAAGGGAAGCAACTGGGGCTCTGTTTGGCCATGGCCAGCCACATGTATAAGGACGACAGACGGTGTGAGTAAGCAGGATCTGTGAACAGGGAAATCTGTCTTTGGAGAGGCATGTAAGACAGACAGAATGCGGGTGAAAGTAAGCAAGTTGCTAGTGACAGAGACAAGCAGACACGTGGATATCATTAGCCCAATGACAGGTGTCTTAGTCCAATTGGGCTGCTATAAGAAATACCACAGACTGGGTAGCTTCAGGTCCTTTCCAGCCCAATCTCACCCCCCCACTTTTCTATTAAGTTGACAGAATTTTGACCAACCTTCTCTAACCCTAGTCTTTTCTAATACTTAAAACAACCCTTCATCAATTTCTCCTAAACTATATAATTTGATGTCACTCTTTAAAATTGTTAAATTTTATTTGTTCTGTTTATATTACGAGGAGGATGATCCCTTAATTTGTCACTGAATATAATTGCAATTCTTGCCAAGCAGGTTAGAAATCTACTTTACTTAGAAGTCCAAAACTGGTGCTAATTAGTGAGTCAGAGCTTTGTTGTAAAAAGTGTAAGAACTTACTATAAGGTGTCAAATAAAAATTGTCACTTGCCATCTGCCTCTACAAGGGTTAGGTCACCAGCCACTGCAGTCACTGACCTTTAAAAGGAGTTCAGTGTGGATATCAGGACTGAGGCTCTCTGTAATCTGGGAAAAACTGGCAGAACAGATCTTCAGATAGTTAGAGATTTTCAGGAGAAGATTTTTTGAGCCCAGTTCTTGCATCTTCTCATTTCTAGAAAGCGTTAAATCGTTGATGGAGACATCTGTTCCTCATGACCAGCAGCGAGCCTCTGCCAAAGTGTGTGCTTGATGGGACATATCCCTCCTGACTAAAATCGTAGATAATACTTACCCCCCCACACCTCTTGAGGGCAGTTCCCAAGAGTTATTTGAGAGGCTCTATCCTGGGCTATAGTCCTCCTTGTGCCCCACATAAAACTTAACTCACAACTCTCATGTTCTGATTTTTTTTTTTCAGTTAACAAAGGAATTAAAAAAACATGTTTTTCTCTCACCATTTTTATTGGGCAAGAAGAACATTTGCCTTGATCTAAATTCTTAATAAATTAATTTTGTCAGTGGCAGAAAGCAACCTTATGTTTTTATAATTGAGCTATAATCAACACATATATTAGTTTCAAGTATATAACATAATAATTCAACATTTGTAAGCTTTGTGAAATGATCATCACAAGTTAACATCTGTCACCATAATAGTTACATAGTTCTTGTGATGAGAAATTTTAAGATCTACTCTGTTAGCAACTTAAAATAATTACCTCCCCCTCATGATATGTGGAAATTCCTGGGCCAGGGATTGAATGTGCCACAACAGTGACCCCAGCTGCTGCAGCGACAACGCTGGATCCTTAACCCATTGTGCCATAAGCGAACTCTCGTAACTCTTAAATATATAATACAGAATCATTAACTACATTCAGCACCCTCATAACTTATTTATTTTATAACTGGAAGTTTGTAATTTCTGATCACCTTCACCCATTTTGCACCCCCACCCCAGAACTTGATTTAGTTCTTAATTGACTGTAAGTCATGCTGAGGTAATGTATTAGTTATTTGAGGCTGCTATAACAAAGTACCACACAGTGGATGACTTAAACAATATAAATTTATTTTCTCACAGTTTTGGAGTCCTTCCACATCTTGTATGATGATAAGTCTTCTTAGAATGTTGTTACAGAATAGTTCAAGTGGACACAATAAATTGCTAAGCTAAGGCAGTGGCAGCAGATACGGAGACAGATCCATAACTCTTTTGGAGATAAGGCTGACAGGATTGGGTAACAAGACAGGGTTGGTTAGGAAGATAGGAAGGAGTTTGGGTTGAATTTTAGAGTTCTGGCTGGGAAGAGGAGGATGTTACTTATTGAATTACTGTAAAGAGGAGCGGTAAATGGAGTGAATTATGTTGAATTTTTGAGCAACCCAGAACATTTGTAACTGGGTGTGAAAAATTAAATGGAGAATTGAGGCAATTATCCAAGGACTGCCAGTAAAATAAGTCCTTTCATCAGAATAGAGGAGAGAGAACGAAGGCATGCTGTGCTTTTAATTTTGCTTTAGGACCTCCCCATTGGAGACAACAGTGATGAAGAATCAAAAGTGTTGCTTCTTTTAACAGTCCTGGAACTCACTGTGGTCCTACAGACAGAACAGAATTCACGGATTGGGGATGTATTAGCTTCTTATTGCTGCTGTAACAACATAAACTTATTGACTAAAAACTACATAAATTTATTGTTTTAGAGTTATGGAGGTTGGCAGTCCTAAAGTCAAGATGTCAACAGGGCCATATTCCTTCTGGAGGTTCCTGGAGAGAATCTGCTTCCTTGCCTTTTCCAGCTTCTAGAGACTGCGGACCTTCTTTGCCTTGTGGCCCCTTCCTTCATCTTCCAGTCCAGCAGTGTAGCATATTCAAATCTCTCTCTCTGACCTCTGCTTCCACTGATTGTCACATCTCCTTTTCTGACTCACACCTTCTTGCCTAACTCTTATAAAGATGCTCGTGATTACTTTGCCCACCCCCCGACTCCGGGATAATCTAGGATTATCTATCTTAAGATCTTTAATTTAGTCACATCTGCAAAGTCCCTTTTGCCACGTAAGGTGACATATTCACAGATTCTGGGGGGTAGGGCCATCATTTTGAGGGGGCCATTGTTTTGCCTACCACAGAGGGTCTGTCTTGTCCTTTATCCATGGGCTCAGTTCCATGAAGACCAGAAGAAAGTGTTGCTGCTCCTCCTGCCTTTCTTTTCCTTCTTTCTAAATCCTAAAATGTTTTGGGTCAAATTTACAATTATGAGTTGATATCTACAAATGATTTTGATAAATTGGAAATTTGGTGGGCCCTGTTTTCATGAGAGGTGTCATTTATCAAGAAATGTGGTACACCTTAAATTGTATGCCAATTGTATTAGAAAAAAATCATTATTTAAAGCTTGGTGCTATGTTGTGTTGGGAGGAGACATTAAAGTGATATAAATAAAATTTAAGCATGTGTATAAAAGCATAATAATGCCATCCCTAAAACAGGAACAAATAGTCTAACTTCCCTAAACTGCTCACTTTAGGGGTGCTTATATTCTTGACGAAGTGGCACCAGCCGGTTCCTACTCCTGGTAGGAAGTGTAGTGATCACTTCCTCTAGGTAGCACTTTGTGATTTCCCAGCTGATTTAGAAGTTCCTTCTCTGTTCTCCCACAGTGTCTGGGGCAGAGTTTTAGTTTAGAGCATTTCTCACATTGTATTGTAATTCATTGCCCACTTATCTCTCCCAATAGATTTCATTATAAGCAGAGGTCATGCCTTATTCTCCACTGCATTCCCTTGTATCTAACATCTTGCCCACCGATAATTGTAGATTGAATGGCTGAGCTGAAGTAATTGTTCCTATAACAGCTTTTGAATCTTGAATTTCCCTTAATGTTTTTACTTTACATTTCCTGTTGACTTGTAGTGGTACTATAATGCTAAATGAGATAATTTCTCTGAAGTATGTAAGATTTTTGGAGAAATGCTTCATTAGGCTAAGGCTCATATGCAGCTATCAAATGAAATTATGAACTAAAATTTACCATTTTCCCTTAGTTTCAGCAACCAAACTTGTTGGCTGGGAAAACTTGCCTCTATGGTAAATTAGAGCCAACTGGAAAAATGTACACAATTTTACACAATGTCTGACCAATACAATGCACAGGCTAAAACAGCATTACGAAAGAATGAATCATTTATTACTTAGTAATAACAGTGATACTTTTTTGGCTGCTATACTTCTACTGTGTGTTTTAGAAAAAAAAACAAAACTAAACCTTGTTTGTAAATCTGTTAGTTCTTTCTTGGTGATGAAGTGGAAAGCAATTCTCTTCAATTCTTGTGTCAGTCAGTTTTGCTGCAGTAACAAACACCAAACACCCCCCTCCCCCAGTTTCAGTGGTTCACAGAAACAGTTTCTTCCTCCTGTTATGTGAGGGTTCTGGGCTTGCTGTGCTCTGCTGGGTGTGGCTGGGCTTAGCTGAATTCATTTGGGCTCTCCTGGCTAGACAGGTCTTCAAATTCCTGGACAAAAGTCAAAGAAGCAGCCACTCTCTGGGATAAGCTCTTCTTACAGCAGGTGCCAAAGCTGAAGAAGGTGGGAAAACAGACCACACTGGGAAGCAACAAAATATTGTGAACCGCTAATACCGTCCACCACACTCTGCATCCACTGTTAGTCAAAGCCACTACTTAGCTTTTTGTAATATTAATTACTCTTTAAGGATTTTAATTTGGAGTTCAACATATGTAGCTCAAATAATAATAGTAATTATGGGGAATTTAATAGGTTCTGTATAAATAGGCCCCAGAAGTCAGAGCAAACAGATTTGGGAATTTTTTTCTTTTTAGATTTGGGAATTTTAACTAAAGAAACATTTTAATTTTTTCAGCTTACAAATATTTTCATAAGGGTCATGATGGCAAGTTTTTCTTTATATCTGTCGATGTCCAAGCCAACAGAAAAGGATTTAATTAAAGTAGAGATATTGGGGTATAGTTACCATAAGGACTGGTTTCTTGACTAGTCAAGTGAAAAAAGACATGAAAGGGGCAAAGGTCTCCCTGGTGGATAATTAAATCGTTCATATGCTTGAAAGGGGAAGGCTGGACCAGATGACAGATTTCTGCTGATTCTCTGTTTATAGTACTTTGAATTTTGAAATAAAGAAGCCCTTTAAAGACAGTTGGTATTAAAATTCTTCTTAGATCAATAAAATGGCACTAAGAAACTTTGAAGGTGGCTTAATGTAGAAAATGAAAATAGTGACAAAAACATGAGAGGAAAATATAGCTTGAGTATTCACTGTTTACTTTGAGGGAAGAAAACGTTATAGTTAATTTCAGTTTTAATATATTCATTTGTCTTATTCATACTTTCAACGAACATTTAATTAGGACCTACTATGTGTCAGGTATTATGATAGGTGCCAGTTGGCTAGGAAATTATATAATTTATAGCTAAAAGAGCTGATAAATCAGATCAGATAAACATCACATATGACCATCGTGCTTCCATAGAACTTTTTTGCTGACTATCTAAAAAAGACAATAGGATTTTTAAATTATATTTTGTAATCTACACTTATGAAAATCTAAATGCTAAAAATAATTATTGTCTTTTGGGTGATCACATACTTTTTTCCTCAGGTACTCCTTTT
Organism: Catagonus wagneri; assembly: GCA_004024745.2. Classification (NCBI taxonomy): domain Eukaryota; kingdom Metazoa; phylum Chordata; class Mammalia; order Artiodactyla; family Tayassuidae; genus Catagonus; species Catagonus wagneri. Next base: position 8,035,126 of record PVHT020000059.1, read on the forward strand.
CTTTTCTTCTTTTTTAAAAATATTCAATGTAGGTCCTTCCCCTGCCCCAGTTTTATTGACATACAATTGCAAATAAAACTATAAGATATTTGAAGAGTACAATGTGTTGATTTGTTGTACGTATATATTGTGAAAGGAATCCCCCCATATAATTAACACATTCATCATCTCACATATTTTCCCTTTTTTTGAATGAGAACATTTAAGTTCTATTCTCTTAGCGGGCTTCTGTTATACAACACGGTGCTAATTACAGTCACCATGTTATACAGTAGGTCCTCAGACCTTATTCATCTTACAGCTGAATGTTGGTACCCATTTACCAACCTCTCCTTGTTTCACTGCCTGACAACCACTTTTTCTTCTCTCTTTGTATGAGTTCCACTTTTTTTTTTTTTTAACTTTTTTCCCCCTTTAAGATTCCACGTATGTGTGACACCATGCAGTATATGTCTGGCTTATTTCACTTAAAGTCCTCCATTTTCACCTATGGTCTTAAGCTTTTCTAATTAGTTTTGAGGTGTTTTTAAATGACAGCTGAGGCTCTCTGACAGCAAATTATTGTTTTATTTGCTTTTGAGATGGACTTATGAGCAGGGCAAAAAGTGGTTCAAAGGCTGCTGCATTGGTGGATCTCTTTTAAGAAATGATCTCTTTTGAAAAGTCAGACAACACAGCCTCATTATGAATGATATTTCATCTGTGCAGTCTGCCTGAGGAGCTCTTTTTTTTTTTTTGATAAAAAGCTACAGCTATGATTTTTTTAAACCACCAATATTTGTACACTAGTTGCCATGTGGCATTACCGAGTCTTAATCTGTGCGTTAACAACGGAATGTGTTCCCTTGTTACAAATGGCCTATGATGATAATCCAAGCTGGCACTTAATACGCAGCTTTATACGGAGAACCAGGCACGTTGAAACACTTAACTGCTGACATATAATTCTCACACTAGGAAAGTTGGAGCTGTTTTGCAGCACTATGTTATTCCCATTTTGCAGATTTGAAAATTGAGGCACAGAGAGGCTAAGTAGTGAACAAAGTCACATGACAGTAAACGGCAGGGTTGGGTTTTGAACTTTGGGCTTGTGGCTCCATTTTGCTGCCTTTTACAGAGCGAGTCCAATAACCTTATTAAAACTAAAAACGGATTTGTATTCCGTTTGGTTCTATCTTACCCTTAGCCTTCAACTTGATTTTCTGGCCCTTTTGGTTAGGACCATGGATTTGTAACTGCTTTCCTTAACGTAGGTGAAGAACTTTTCGTAGACCCTGTGGTGTTTAACTGCAAAATATACAGTATGCGCGAGCGATCACACACACACACACACACACACACACACACACACACCAAAATGAACGATATCCGTTTATTAATCAAGAAAGGCTTGATTCAGGCCTAAAATGACCAGTCATTTTCCAAGAACAGATATAAAAAGTGCAGAGGAGGGGAGCCAGTGAGAGAAGTCTCTTCCCGTCAGGGCCCGAGGACTTGGCGCAGGCACGCGGGAACGCTTGCTACCAGAGAAGGCCCGTGGGAGCCGGCGCGGCACAGCCGCTGGGACTTCAGTCTCCAGCTTCCCCGCGGGTTTCCCAGCTCCGCACCCGAGAGCGTCGCTGCGCGCGCCCGGACCAGCCTCCCCCCGGGCACTGGGAGCTGCGTGGGGCGTCGGTGCGCTGCTGCCCGCGACCCGGGGCCGGAGGCGGAGGGCGGGCACACCCCGCCTCGCGTTCCCCGCGACCTTTGGGTATCAGGAACGTCGATCGGCCTGGGAGTGCGGCTGCACCCGGCTGGGGCAGGGGAGAAAGAAGGAAGGGGTGCAGGGCGTGCACGGGGTTGAGCCCTCCCCCGCCGCCACCCCCTTCCCTCCTCCGCCGCCTCCCACCTGGCCGCCCCCGCTGCGGCAGCCGCGCGAAGCTCGCTCCCAGGCCTCCCGGTCGCAGCCGCGAGGTCTGCTGAGCTTTCCGGGTCTCTGCCCTCCCCCTTCCCCGGCTTCGCCCGCCCTCCCCCGGGGCCCGACGTGCTCGTTCCCTGCCACTTGGGTCGGGGCGCGCCGGTGGGTTTGGCCTGCGCGTCACCGGCGAGGCGGGGGAGCGAGTGAGCGCGAGGGGCGGGAGCGAGTGTCTCTGTGAGTCACCCGTACCTGGAGTGCGAGCGACGCAGAGCGAGAGGTGCGGAGCCTGAGCCGGAGCCGAGCCCGAGCAGGAGAGCGCGGCCGCCCCTCGGCTCCAGGCCCCGCCGCGCACCCACCCGCGCCCCCGCCGCCTCCCTGCGCGCCGCGCGGCCCGCTCGCCCCCGGCTCCGAGAAGACTGCTGATCCCCGCGCCCGGCCTCCCGCCTCCCTCCCGTCTGCCCGGAGGCGGTGCGGGGATCGCCGGGGGATGTCACAGCGGCTCCTCGGAGCCCCCAGCCGCCGCCGCCCATTCGCCGCCCCCGGGAACCGCGACAATGAACCCCCAGTGCGCCCGCTGCGGGAAAGTCGTGTATCCCACGGAGAAAGTCAACTGCCTGGATAAGGTGAGCGAGGGGGCTCCGGGCCAGCCGGGACCTGCCGGGCGCCGGGCTGCACCTGCTCGGAGAAGTTTTGGCATCTGCGATGCAGAGAGAAGAGTGGGTCTGTGCGTGTGTGTGTGTGTGTGTGTGTGTGTCTTGGCACTGGATGAGGGCATACGAAGGAAGACGCCCAGGAGTGTCAGAGAGCACGCTTGGCGACCGTGCTGTAGGAACCGGGAAAGGCTTTTGTCGGGGTGCGGGCGGCGGGGGTGCGGAGCTGCGCCCGCGGCGGCAGCGAGCGGCGGCGGAGGGAGCCAGGCGGACCGCGGCCCTGGAAGCCCAAGCTGGGCCCCGGGGGCAGTTCGGCGAGCCGCGCCCCTCTCACCACCACTCTTGCCCGGTCACTGCCCCGCACCCTCTCTCCCCCAGTCCAAGGATGAGCCCGCATCCCCACCTCGCCCCTGCCCCGGCGCTTCCCTTTACGCCGGCGAGGTGGAGAGGCAGATAGTAATTAATATGTCGTGGGGCGGCCGCTGCGGCATTGCTAAGAATAATCCCCGCCGGAGGGCCGGGGCTGAGCGCGGCGAGCTGGACCCACGGGGGACTAATCCACCGGGTTGGGGAATTCCAGAAGAACCGGCTGTAGCCCGGACCCCACAGCCTCTGCCCTTCCCCGGCGTGGATGGAGTTGAGCAGCCTGGGAGAGGGACTCTGGTGCTGTCCTGACCAACTGACGATTGAGCCCAGCCGGAGAAGGTCCTTGTGAAATTTGCGTGTGGTCATGCAGATACTTCCTAAGAGCACGTCGTCATCCCTTCAGTCATCCCGGACAGAGCCCACCTTTCCCGCAATTTAGTGGAAGCTGGACAGGGATGGGGGACAAGGGGTACTTACATGGTACACCTCCTGCCATCTCAGGTTGCTTGACTTCCGGTGGACACATGTTTATCGAGATCCTACAAACAGTGTTTAGGCACTTTGAACTGGACTCATTTTCCTTTTGAAGCCACTTCACAGGCTCCATTTCTCCATTAAGCAGTTGCAGAACTCCTTTCTGACTGCTCGTTGAGGTGTGATATGGGCAGAGCCCTTGTCATTTCTTCCACCTGAGCCTGTCCGTTTTGGTGGGGATTCATTTAAAATTCAGTTTTAATAGCTGCCTGCTTTATTTACTTAACTGAAATTAGGCACTGGTACCTGCAATCATTTTGTTGTAGTATTTTCAGATACGGGGACTTGTGATGCACTAAAAATGTCTCCTTTCTGTACCCATCCTGGAGAGAACTGGCATTGTACCAAAATTTTAAATATTTATTTTTTTCAGTATTGGCATAAAGGATGTTTCCATTGTGAAGTCTGCAAGATGGCTCTCAACATGAACAACTACAAAGGCTATGAAAAGAAGCCCTATTGTAATGCGTAAGTACTGTCAACATGATGTGCCAGGTGTGGCACAGCAACAGAGCATAGAAGTGAGTGGATGTGCCTGTTTTGAAGAATCGACTTACTGTGTCACCCAGGTGTGCCAGTGGCCAATTACCTGTTTATGCCACATACTCTGGGGCCATGTACATTGTTGAAGGTCGTTGCATTTATGTCTTTTTAATGTGTAGGGTAATTTGTGTGTGTCTTCAACCAGAAGGTTAGTTCTTGAGGTTAGTTCACAGTGTGGCAGAGTTAGGGACATTTGTCAGAAGCTGCAGAACTTATACACTGAGAACATGTGGGCTCAGAAATGCATGTCAGATAGATTTGCATATATTATTCATATGTCAGTTTCCATTTTAATCATACGATGTTGCCATACTGCATTTTCTGTCTGAACCTAGTTGCTTAGAGAAAGGAATCTTGCTTCTTTGGTCTTACCTGAGACCACTCCAGAGTTGCTTGAGCTCAAACAGGGAACCAAAGAATTGAGACCTGGGTATTTCTGGCTGGTTAGGAGAGGGTCTTTTGGTTTGGATTAAAGTAGGTAAGTTTTCTTTGGTATGCTTTTCTGTCTCCAGGCTTCCAGTCTATGATAATAGAGATTACCTAGCATTTATACAGTGCTTACCATGTGTCAGGCACTGTTTTAAACACTTTATGCGTTAATTACTCGTTAGTTGTTACAGACTCTGTGGCATACAGGGGATACTATTAACAGCCCCATTTGTCAGAGGAAGAAATTGAGGCATTGAGAAGATAAGCCTTGGTGAGGGGCTCAGATCACTCCTAGAGCCCGCAAATGGTAAACACTGGCCACTTCCTCCAGGTGACCCACCATGCTGAGAAAGACCTCAGCATGTGTTTCTCAATTTTTTGAGCATCCTCCCACCCAGAATATGTTCAGTTGTGAGCTCTTGGCTCTGATTGTTGAGCCTTCTTCTTCCTGGTCCCCCTGTGGGGACTTATCCGGCCTGGAAGCTGCAGAGGGTCCCTGGGTTTTTGGCTGGAACACTGCCAGAGATTCATTCTCCCTGGAGTTTTTGAATCAGGTTCACTGAGGTCTCCTGGAGATGGAGGGCCTGTTGTGGTTAATTCACTCTTCACGCATGGCAGTGAATAGTCAATTTTTGGTAACAAAATGTAACGTGCTCATATCTCTCTGATGATTAACTTTAAAAAAAAATCTCTTTGTATTTCCTTTGGCCTTAGCTTAGTGCTTATACATAGACTAGAAACTTTTCAAAAAATCAGAAAATGGTGGCATTGTTCAGAATTCAGGACTTGAATAAGTGAAGTCCACCGATAGTCCCAAACCATTGATGTTGCAGCCCTCCTGAACCGTGCCTCCTACTGGAATAATGTGAAGCAGTAAATGCAATTGCAGTGTGTGGTCGCCTGCTTCTCTTAAAGTGAGGTAGAGATGGCTGGTTAAAGATCAAAGGCAGACAGCCCCAACTAGGAGGGAGAGGGATCCTGACAACCCGTAAACAGGATAATTGTTCTTGGTTACCTGTCTCACCGCCAGGGAACTCCTAAAGGAAAGGGAAACATTCTTCCTCTCACTCTTGCAGCCTGTGGCCTGAGTCCATTAAGCTTCATGGGGTAATCCATCAGGATTCTTTATAGTTCCACTGCCTGAAGTCTAACCCGGTGATAACGATGCCTTTGGGTGGCTCCTATAGACCTGGAGGAATTGGGAAGAGAAGAGAGGAAGACAGCAACAAATATGTATGCATATGTGTATATATAGGTATAATGTATAGAAATGTGTAATATATGTATATATATACACATTCATACACATATATGTACACACAGAATACACACACACATACACACACACACACACACGTAGATAAAGAATTGAATGACAGAGAAAAAGAGAAATGACAAAAATAAAAAAAAATACAGAAAACAGAAGTGTGACTTAAGTGGAGTCACACTTGATTGCATTGGTCTTCTTGAAAAGCCAATGCTTACAGCTGAATTTCAGTTCACTCCAGCTGAAAAAGCGTATCAGATTCTGCAGCAAGTCATGGATGGCTGGTTGACCCTCTGACTTCCAAGTGAACTGGTGCCCAGAACTGTTGAGGTTTGGACCCCCAAACAAAAAGCTTCTATTTGTAGATAGGAAACTTCCCGCTACATTGTTTCATAGAGTTGAGTCTTATTTTTTAATACTTTTAGGTATGTTTAAATTGAATGCTTACAGATTTTTCTCTAAAATTTCTGATTTGATTCTGTTGCTTTTCTATTAGGTTTAAGTTGGTTTGGGGGGAGTTCCCTTTGTGGCTCAGTGGTTAACGAATCCGACTAAGAACCATGAGGTTGCGGGTTCGATCGCTGGCCTTGCTCAGTGGGTTAAGGATCCGGCATTGCCGTGAGCTGTGGTGTAGGTTGCAGACGCGGCTTGGATCCCGTGTTGCTGTGGTTGTGGCGAAGGCCGGCAGCTACAGCTCCTGTTAAGACCCCTAGCCTGGGAACCTCCATATGCCGTGAGTGCGGCTCTACATAAAGGCAAAAAAAAAAAAAAAAAAAAAAGACAAAAAAAAGTTGGTTTGGGGGGGTAGCATCTCTGATTTTTTTCTTAATATCAAACCTGGTGGTCCACTTTATTGAGCAGACAGGGGAAGACAGAAATCCATCTTTAGTGGGTGAATGAGTGGAGTTGATGGTTTAATTTTGTTTAATTTAACTTTATGTTCATGTCGTAGCTTGCTATGCTGTCTCCCAGAAAGTGAGCCTGGCAAAGTTGCAGTTTCTGTGTGCTGTGAAGGTTCTGGGCTGGAAGGGCCCTGTTCTCAGCCCCTGTTTTTCCAAGGGCACAGGCTGCCATGTAAATTCGCTGGTCGGCGAGGGTTACCCTCTGGGGATCCTGATGCCTCTGCTCTGAAATCAGGTGGTGTGTGTCGGTCAGCGGTTCCCTGTGGTCTTGGCCAGAAGGGCTGCCATAATTTCTCTGGGTCAGTGGTGGAAAACTGATTTTCTGAAGCATACTGCTACTGGAAAATTCTATGTCCACGTAAAGTAATATTTTATCTGCACCTAGTTTGGCTCAGGAGTCAATGTACGTACATGCTTAAATGAAAACGACTCTTCTTCCCTCCTGCAACTTTTTATTGTGAAAATTTTCATGTATTCAGAATGGTTAAAGGGACAATACAATGAACATCTGGGTACCCTCCGCTGAGATGTATCTCTTATTAACATTGTGCAGCGTTTGCTTCATATTTTTATCTAGATATATGTACACATATTTATTATTGTCAGACCATTTGTCAGTTGCAGGCATCAGGTTAGTTTCGTACTGATATTTCATCCCTAAAAATGATATCACACATATACTGAGAATAAGGATATTTTTCTTAAAGAGTCACAGTGCCAGCGTCACTCTTAAGGAAGTTAACATAGGAATTCCCTTGGTAGTGTGGAGGATTAAGGGGTTTCACTGTATGGCTTGGATTTGATCCCTTCTCCCAGGAACTTCTGCAGGCTGAGGGAGCTGCCCCCCCCAAAAAAAAAGAAAGAAAGAAAAGAAAGGAAAGAAAGAAAGAAAATTAATGTAAATTTCATATTAACTTTTAAAATCCTATCTATATTATACTTCCCTCATGGTCATGAGAATGTCTTTTATAGCTTCTTTTTAAAAAAAGAAACGTGGGAGTTCCCGTCGTGGCTCAGTGGTTAACGAATCTGACTAGGAACCATGAGGTTGCAGGTTCAATCCCTGGCCTTGCTCAGTGGGCTAAGGATCCGGTATTGCCGTGAGCCGTGGTGTAGGTTGCAGACGCGGCTCGGATCCCACGTTGCTGTAGCTGTGGCATAGGCCGGCGGCTACAACTCCGATTAGACCCTTACCCTGGGAACCTCCATATGCCAGGGGTGTGGCCCTAGAAAAACAAGGCAAAAAAAAAGAAAAAAAAAAGAAACATCCAATTAAGTTTCATACTATACATTTGTTATGAAAATAACTACTTTTCTAGATTATTGGCGATTCAGTATCAGTTCTTTAATTTCTGCTGTCATTTCTGTTATTTTACATAATCTCTCAGAGCTTTCAAGAGGATGTAAGTAGCATTTCCTGTAAAAAATAACATCCATAATTAACTTAAGCTATAAAGGTTTAATATTTAAATATTAAAATGTGCTTAAAAATTTGAAGCCATAAGCAGACATTTAGGATTATTTTAAGAAAACATAAAGACTTTTTATTTAATCGATACCCAGGGGCATTTTTTTTTTAAAGGGAATGAAGTAGTGAGTATTTTCTTCAGTTTAAATATGTTGCTTGTTTATATTCTCATGTGTTTAGAGAAGAAACAAGTTTTCTGTTTGATTTCATGCAAAGGAGCACATGTATAAAATATAATTTACATAATATTTAAATTTTGATCTTTTGATAGAATGATCAAAGTATAGTACACACTAGATGTAAGATTAGGCATAATACATATTTAGTTCCTAATGCAGCAGTGTACCCTATTAAAATATTTAAAAACAACCTGATCTACTTGAGGACATGCCATGTTTTCATAAGCCTTTATGTTTCATCAGCAGGCAGTGGATTCTTTTACACATTCAGGATTTTTTTTTCCATCGTGGAACTTGCAAAGAAAAGACTGGCAATATTTTTTTTGTTAAGAGGTGCTGGGAAAATAACACTAGCTGATTGGACAAAAAACAGCTTGTATTTGTATGTGAATTGATATGCCAAGTTAAACTATGAATGTGTTGCTACCCAGCAAGCCGCTCAAAGAATATAACCCCCAAGGCCATTTGTCAAATAAATTATATAATTTATTGTCTGTAAGTGTCAGAATTGCATTTATTATGTGTTTGTAAGATGACGTCAGTTCTGGAGTTCCCTTGTGGTGCAGCATGTTAAGGATCTGGTGTTGTCATTGTAGTGGTTTGGGTTGCTGCTCTGGCTCGGGTGTGATCCTTGGCCTGGGACCTTTCACCAGCCATGGGCCTAGCCAAAAAAAAACCCAAAAAAAACAAAAAAACAAAGCGACACATCAATTTTTAAAATATTTTGAGCAGTATCATCACTTAGAAATGGCAGTGCCAGTGACTGGCCACTTACTGTACTGTCACCAAACATCAGGTCACTTTAGGTCGAGGGGAAGGACTAGTTCATGGTGCAATCACAAAGTGGAACCTTGTCAGTAATTTCCCCAAATCATCACTTTTGCGGAAGGGTTGGGAGGGGTTGAACGTTTGTCCTGACCTGTTCACGGTTAGCATCCGTGGCGTCTGCATCAAACGTATCTTCAGTTAGGTGGCTGGAAGGACACAAGTGTCTGTGCTAAATATGTTTCATTATCCTTCCAAAGAAGAGTCCTCCTTGCCAAATAGTTTCACTTAACATCATTTTGGAACAATTTAAAAATAAACCAGCAAGAGCCATGTGCTGTGTTTACTTTCCCTCTGCCTGTGTTAGCGCTCTGTCTTTTGAATATTTATTGACTGTCTGCAGCCTGGAAGAGGCTGGGCGAGGCGCTCCTCGTCGTTATGGGCTGCTCAGAACAGTCAGCTCCCCTCAGCCCGCCCGAAGGGGGGTAATTGGCCAGCACCTCAGTCCCTCTCACTTGCCATCCTCTGTGGGCCACCCCTCGTCATTGCCTCTACTAAGGGGTACTCAGAGGACATGGAAGGGAAATTAAGTTTTTTTTTAGCGGTGGCACCCGCGGCATATGGCACTTCCCAGGCCCGGGATAGAACTCAAGCCACAGCAGTGACAATGCCGGATCCCTAACCTGTTAGGCCACCGGAGAACTCTAGGAAGGAAATTCAGTTTAAACCTGAGAGATTATCCACCAGTGATTTCCTGTATGTCTGCCCAGGCCTCCCACACCTGGTTTGATAACACTCCAAGGACTGGAGTAGTCTCAAGGGGACCTGGGAAGTCTTGCCGTTAAGTCACTTTAATTACATAAGATCTTTTCATGAAAGGCACGAGAGTGATTGGAGTTGTGAAGCCAGGCAGAACTGGATTTGAATTCTGGCTCTGTCATGGTCTACTAAGCGAATCTCTTGATCACCGAGTGTCAGTTTCTTCATCTGTAAAATGGGAATAGTGATGCTTAATCCATGGTCTGGGTGAGGATGGGTGGGACAGGGCACGTCAAGGCTGCAACCCAGTTTCTGGCCCATAACAGACCTTCAGGAAATAGTCGTGCTCTTATTTAGTACTGTTTTGAGGGGTGAAGGAGGAAAAAGAGGGTAGAAGGCAGAAGAGGAAGTGCCTCGGTATCTTCCAGGGACTGGGTCTAGGTCCGCCCCTCAGATTCAGCCAGCAGGGATCAGGTTGCACTGTAGCATTTACTGGAAAAAAAAAAAAAATCCATGTGTAAGTGGACCTGCACTGGTTCACACCAGTGTTCTTCAGGGGTCAACTACAAATCAAAGAAATGATGGTCACACCTCTTAAAAGGTTTATACCAGTGTTTTTCACACCATGGGTTGCCACCCATTGGAGGAGTGTGTATAGAACTCAGAGAAAGAAGGCGAAAGGAGAAAATACCAGAATGCATTTGAGTAACGGAAAGACTATCATTTTGGTAAATATTTTTTGAAATGGTTGTTACTTTTTTCCATTATAGCTGGTTTACAGTGCTCTGTCAGTTTTCTACTGTACAGCAAAGTGTCCCAGTCACACATACAAATATACATTCTTTTTCTCACATTATCCTCCATCATGCTCCATCCATAAGTGACTAGATATAGTTCCCATTGCTATATAGCAGGATCTCATTGCTTATCTATTCCAAAGGCAATAGTTTGCATCTATTAACTCCAGATTCCCAGTCCATCCCACTCCCTCCCTCTTGGCAACCACAAATCTGTTTTCCATGTCCATGAGTTTCTTCTCTGTGGAAAGGTTTATTTGTGCCATATATTAGATTCCAGATATAAGTGATATCATATGGTATTTGTCTTTCTCTTTCTGACTTCACTTAGCATGAGAGTTTTTTGTTTCATCCACGTTGCTGCAAATGGCATTATTTTGTTCTTTTTTATAGCTAAGTAGTATTCCATTGTGTATATATACCACATCTTCTTAATCCAATCATCTGTCGATGGACATTTAGGTTGTTTCTATGTCTTGACTATTGTGAATAGTGCTGCAATGAACTTGGGTCTTTTTCAAGGAAAGTTTTGTCTGGGTATATGCCCAAGAGTGGGATTGCTGGGTCGTATAGTAGTTCTATATTTAGTTTTCTGAGGTACCTCCATACTGTTTCCCACAGTGGTTATAGCAATTTACATTCCCACCAACATTGTAGGAGGGTTCCCTTTTTGCCACACCCTCTCCAGCATTTATTATTTGTAGACTTATTAATGATGGCCATTCTGACTGGTGTGAGGTGGTACCTCATAGTAGTTTTGATTTGCATTTCTCTAGTAATCAGGGATGCTGGGCAATTTTTCACATGCTTGTTGGCCATCTGCAAATATTTTTTTTCTAGTCACGTGTAAAGTGTGTATTGCATCATGATGTATAAAAATATTTTTCGCAGAAGTGATGGTCAAAAAAAGAAACACTAGCTTAGTTTCAAGTTTTCAATGCCCTGTGCATCATCAGAGAGCACTGGAAGTTGCCAGTATGTGCAACGCTGTGCAGTAAGTTCATGGATTGAGACAGCAACTGCTTTTACTCTGTGCCGGCCACACCTTGTCTCAGACCTAATCATCCTTGGGGATGCAGCTTAACCATCAGACCCTCACCAACCTTCGCAGGAACCACGAGCCCACCGTCTGTACCATGCTGGCTCTGAGGGCATCTGTCTTGCTCACCGTGCATCCACAGAGCCTGGCACTTAGCGCTCAATAGAGATGAACTGCGTCAGTGGGCGTGATGGTCCTGCTGCAGCTCAGAGTGTGGTCCACAGGCCTTTCGGAGCCTGAATCTTACCCGGTCTGAATACCAAAAGATAATGTCTCCTCCCAGAAGGAATAGGCTTACCTATTCACCTTTGCCAATCCAAAATGAACGTGATGGAATTTCCTTTCCTGCTTACAGGCTCATTTTCATAATATGATACTTTTCTAAAAGATTCTTGTTGAAAGCTCATTTAGTTTCTTCTGATCTTAATTATAATCTGTAACATGGAATAATAATGTCTAAGAGGAACTTTGTAGAAATGAAATAGGGGGGATATTTGCAAGTCTTAGCATAGTCTTGACACTTATTAGTACCCAAATGTTAGTCCCTTCCCTATTTACAATAAATTCAAAGTTGTTGTCTCATATTTTCCCCCTTAAAGAGAGGAGAGAATGTCACATTGTTAAAAGCATCTGTTTCTATGGAAGGATGTTGTGATATGTAGGAGTTCTAGTTTGCATCAATTGTAATCTGCCTTTTCTGACTTTTTGGTAACTTACTGCAGAGAAAAAAAATTAGGCCTTTCCTGATGTGGAAAGATGGCAGTTTTTTTTTTTTTTTCTTTTCTGTTTTTCTTTGAAATTGGATGATTGAAAGCAAGGGAAGGAGATACTTTATTTGGACCAAATTGAAAGTTACCAGCATATGTGCAAAATGATCTGATTCTTTGCTTGCTTTTGAACTGTTGATGACATTGAATGAATTTGTATATCCTTTGAAATCATTATAGAAGATGGAGTTTACAGATCACGTCCTGAGTTCTGCTGCATTTGAAAGTGTTTCCATCTCGTTATAATGATCTATCTGTTATGGAGTGATGTCAGATTAGAAAAGATTTGGAGACGAAGCACAGCAAATGTCTCCTAAATCATGGTGAGATGCAAGGTTAATGCAAGATATAGATGTGTGCGCTTAAAGGGCTATTGATTATGTGTCAAGGGCCCGTGTAAGCGTGCATTTCGGTATGTCTTCCTTAAGCACTTTCAGACGAGTGCTTTAAAGTTCGAGTGATTCCTGGGAGCATCAGGAGTGAGGGAACAGCAGACATATCTACATGTGACACCTCATCCTCCGGAGCTTCAGGCCCCCTCAAAGCTCTGTCTCCAGAGAAACGGGAAGTCAAATTTCTTTTCTTCTCCCTTTTTGTTTCTGTTTTCTTATAATCAGCATTACTGGGAAGAGCTAGGCTTTTTGCAGCGTGTGAAGGGGGATCTGGAATACTATTTGTGAGCTGAACGTCCAGAACATTCAAGCACTTGGTAAAAGGATGATGATTTTTTAATTAATTTATTTTTTTCTTCCAGTTTTATTGAGATTCAGTTGACACACATCACTGTGTAAGTTTAAGGTGTATGGCATAATGATTTGAATTACTGACATGAAATTATTACCACACTAAGTTTAGGGAATGTAAAGGGCTTGGTAAAGGGTGATTATTGATTCTAGAGTTGGCTAATGAATCAGGAGTTCCTGTTTTGGCTTAGGGGGTTATGTACCTGACTAGTATCCATGAGGATGTGGGTTCAATCCCTGGCCTTGCTCAGTGGGTTAAGGATCCAGCATTGCTGCAAGCTGTGGTGTAGGTTGCAGATGCAACTTGGATGCTGAGTGGCTGTCGCTGTGGCGTAGGCCCGCAGCTGCAGCTCCGATTCAAACCCTAGCCTGGGAGCTTCCATGTGCTGTGGATGGAAAAGTTATGCTACTGAATCAAACAGTTCTGCAGCCTCTCTCACCAAACCTGGGGCACAGACATAACCAGAAAATAGGAACTTGTGGGAAGGACCGATTTTGGCAAGGATCATTTGTCCCAGCACTAGAAACCCAGAATTCATTTTATCTGTGGTCTGATGTGCGTTTTTCTGGGTGGGGGCCTTGAGGGAGTTTCATTGTGTTTGCATTGTGTTCAGCGTCTGTTTACTTCTTCACATTCTCCGTCTTTGACTCGTTCCCATCGAGCTCTAGGAAGAGCTGCAAGAAGACCAGTTTGATGTGTACTTTGGAATAGCCTCAGATCGATGCGTAGTCTGGTGGCCTAGTATACTTGTGCTGCAGAAATCCTGATGCCTATCGTCCATCCAAAGCAGGTGCAGGTCCACCACACAGAGAGTGTGGAGAAATGGGGCCAGAGATCTGGTGTCCAGCCAGAGGCCAGAGATCCGATGGGCTGTGGAGTGAGATGGTTGCCTGCCAGTCCTAAATTCGGTCTTTATCTTTTTTTGCTTTTGCCATACCCGTGGCGTATGGAGGTTCCCAGGCTAGGGCTCGAATAGGAGCTACAGCTGCCGGCCTGCACCACAGCCACAGCAACCCAGGATCCAAGCTGTGTCTGCCACCTACACCACAGCTTACAGCAACGCCAGATTCCCGACCCACTGAGTGAGGCCAGGGATTGAACCCGAATCTTCATGGATACTAGTCGGATTTGTTTCTGCTTTGCCGCAATGGGAACTCCCTAAATTTGGTCTTTAAATCTTCCTCCATTATCTGTTATTGGACCAAGAGTGTGAACTGCGTCAAACTGAGGCAATGCGCAGGAGCATCAGTCACGGTGCAGTAAACGCACACAGTAAACGGGACAGAAAGATGCTAAACAGAGGCGTTTCAGATGATCTCTTTGGATGTCTGCACTGTCTTCTCCTGGCTATGTGTCCCACCCTCCGCCCAGAGCCCCACCTCTGTCCGCATCTTCTGCATGTCCTTGGTCCCCACCCCCATGTCAGCGTTCCCCTGTCCTCCCCCTGGTCCCGGCTCTCATCATATTTGCCCAGGGAGCTGACCATCGTCCCCTACCTGGTCTCCCTGTTCCTGTCTCTCTCTCTCTTAAAAAAAATTTTTTATTAAAGTATAGCTGATTTACAATGTTCTGTCAATTTCTGCTGTATAGAAAGGTGACCCAGTCATACATCTGTATACGTTTCCTGTCTTGTATTATCTCCCATCTTGGTCCATCCCAAGAGACTGGCTGTAGTTCCCTGTGCTGTACAGCAGAAACTCATTGCTTATCCATTCTAAATGTAATGATTTGCATCAACTAACCCTGACTTTCTCTTTTTGAAGGCTTCTCCCACCACCACAGTTTATCTTTTGAAACTACAATTCCGATTGTGTAATTCCCTTAAACACACACCTCTGATAACTCCTCACTGCCTACAGGAAAAAAGAATTGGGTTTCTGAGAGACAGCCAGGGCCTTTCGCAGTCTACCTTCCTTTATCTACTTCCTCTCACCCTCCTCTCCAGCCACACTGGAACGCCAGCTCTGATGCCTTTGTCAGGTTTCTTAGCCGAAGTCTCAGTGTCCTTACCTGTAAAATGGGTATCATAATAGGCTCTGCCATGTAGGATTAAGGATTCATTGGAATATCAAAATAGGAAGGTGAGCCACAGTTTCAGGCACGCAGTAGTGAGGTAACAAAAGTTAGATGGGATTTTCATCGCTGTTAAACTTGACACTGCGATTTGACCCTTTCCTCACACTGTTCTTAGGCTGTCCTGCCCTCCCCTCTTTTTAAGTTTCTTTCATCTGTAAGGCACACGGCTGTGGCAGCCTTTGTGAAGCCATTCTGAATCTCTCAGTCAATTACTGGACTCTCTCTTTGTGTGCCCATTGTAGTTTTTATACCTCAATTATATCATTTATCAAAAAGCCTGCCTGGTACTAGAACTGTGTTTGTCTACCCATTCATGGTGGTTTCCTGCTGAGATTGGACCAGTGGAAGTTCGCAGCCTGGGGTTGGAGCTGGGTTGGGGGTGGGGAGTGTCAGGTCAGCTGCAAGAGCTTTGCTTCTTAAAGGGATTATTTCTGGCATGTGTTTCGGGAATTGAGAGTGAATGTTGCAGCACTGCAGTGCAGCTCTGATGCAGGCCACTTGGAATTAGCATCAATTCCCTAAGTGAAGGGTACAGTTCCCAATAAACCCTGCTCGCTTCAAATGCCGCTGTAAGTTTAGGTGTCCCCAGGCCAGCTGCACTTCAGAACAACTAAGCTACAAATCCGGGGGGAGGTCAGTTTGACAGTTTTCTAGAACGACTCACAAAACTCAGGAAAGTCCTCTACTTCATTTTATTGTTTTATTCTACGGGGCACAAGTCAGGACAAGTCAAATGAGGAGACACACAGGACCAGGTCTGGAAGGGTCCTGAACGTGGGGGCCTTTCTGTCCCTGCTCTGTGGCATCAGGAGGTGCCTGTCCCTTTCTTCCTGATGCGTCCATGTGTTCACAAGCCAGGAGTCTCCATCAGATTCGGAGCTTTGGTGTCCAGAGTTTTTAGTGGAGCTTCATCGTGTGGGCGTGATGACTCTTCGGTCATGTGATTATTCAGACTCCAGCCCCTCTCCCCTGCCTAGAGGAGGCTCACTTGTACTATCTGACCCAAAGTCCAAACCCCCAATCACATGGTTTCTGTAGAGACCAGCCCCACCCTGAGCCTCTTGTTAGTATAGCTCAGGTATGGACCCAGGGGCTTGTGACTATCAAGGATATTTCCAGTTCCTTGGGAAATTCCAACTATTGAGAGTATGTCCCAGGAACCAGGGACTATGCTAGTCAAACTGATTATTATACAGCAGGCCTGCTCGTCACTGTCCTCGTCAGGTGTCCTGTTCTCAGTGCTGAGACAGTCTTGTGCTTGCACATCATGAGCCTTCCTATCCCGTTATGACAAGAATGATGATCTCAAACCTGCCCTGTCTGGGTCGTCAGTCAGTAAAAGCCGCGTGGGACTTACAGGGTTGACCGCCTTCACATCGGAGCTGGGAGGGAGAGCCTCTTCGTGGAGGGGCCCTTGATATAACCCTCCAGATTTGGCTTTTATAAAGAAGCAAGTCTTTCCTATTAGTAAATTACATTCTTCCTCTCCCCGCTTTAAATTTGAAGTATGGTTGATTTGCAGTGTTGTGTTACAGCAAAGTGGGTCATATAAAGATATATAATATGATAGGTAGAGAATATATATATATTTTTTCTTTTTCTTTTTAGCTGCCCCACGGTATGTGGAGTTCCCAGGCCAGGGATCTGCTCCGAACTGCAATTGCAACCTGTGCCACAGCTGTGGTGACACCAGATCCTTTAGCCCACTATGTCAGGCCGGGGATTGAACCTGTGTCCTGGCGCTGCAGAGATACCGCCTATCCCATTGGGCCACAGTGGGAACTCCTATATTTCTTTTCAGATTCTTTCCCTTTGTGTTATTACAAGATAATGAATATAGTTACCCATCCTATACAGAAGCAGGCCTTGTTGTTTACCTCTTTTATGGTAGTGTGTATACATTAATCCCAAACTCCTAATTTATCTGCCCCCCATCCCATTTGGTAACCGTAAGTTTGTTTTCTGTGTCTGTGAGTCTATTTCTGTTTTGTAAATACATTCATTTGCGTCAGTTTTTAAAGTTTCCACATATAAGTGGTATCACGTACCAGTTATATTCTCCAGGGCAGGAATGATCCCAGTCTCCTTAGTACAGTTTAGCACCTTTTCGTGTCTGGGGCGTGTCCCCTCCGTGGAGCACACCGCCCAGCTAGCTTTGCTGGGGGCCCAGCGAGCCCCTTTGGCTGTCTGAGCAGGACAGCTTCAGTGAGAGCAGGCTCAGCAGGAAGGAACAGACTTTCCTTCCATGAGGCGACCCAGCAGAGCCGGCCGTGTTTGGATGTGAACAGTAGCTAGGCTTCCTTCTTGTGATTAGGTAAATGTTGAAACGTAGTATAGCTAGATTGTTGGTCACTGACATGTAGCCAAACAAAAGATGGCAAGAAAAACCTTGTCTACAAAGGGAGTTGGTAAAAATCTTTTTGTTACAACTATGTTTTTCAAAAGTCTTTGGCGTGACCCCTGCATTTGAGACATCAGGCCATGAACCTATTCACTTGTATATCCATATATTTTTTCTGAAAATAAGTATGATTTATTTATTTTCTGGAAAAAATGTAATCAGGGATTAATGCATTAATCCATGAGATCTGAAAAGTCTTTACGTTCTCTTATGGGAGAATTTAATTTTCTTTGATGATTTTCTTCAATGCTGTCTCTTCGCCCAAATTTCCAGAACCTGGAAAACAGTTCCTTGGGATCAGTGCTTCTTCCCCCGCCCCCCCACCCTGGGCCAGGCTCCCTCTCTCTGTATTCAAAGCCTTGTCTGTAGTTCTCTGGTTTTCTTAACATTAAGTGAAATTCTATTTTAAAATGTCTAGCTGCTTAAGGCACATAATAATTAAGGGTTATTCCTGTCAGGAATAGAAACACCATATTAGAACAGTTCTTCCTCAGAGGCTGCTAAAGAAGGAAAATCCTGTTTAGAGGGTTTGCCTCTGTGGTCTTTTTTTTTTCTTTTCTTTTAATGGTTGTTATATAATGACAGGTTTAATTGGCCAGGAGTCAGGAAGCTGGCTTATTTGTGCGCCTCTTGTGTTATAGGTACCCGAGGAGCTGAGGGGTCAGTGAAAGCACCTATAATTTGTACACAGGGGCTCCCGCCCAGGCACTGCCCTGCATCTGGGCAGTTTGACGGATGTTGAAAGAAAAGCAGCTTGGTTTTCCTTTTTGCAGTGATGGGTATGTAAGAGCCACTGAATAAACACGGGTGGATTGACTTGAAAAGCACCTCTCTGCCGAATGGGTTACAGCAGCTCTTTATTTGGTAATCAGCCTCCCAGTGCTAGCATCTTTCTCTGGTGTAGACGAGTGGGTCAAGAGAGATTGCCACTCAGGATTTAAAAATTAATACCTTGGCAGGAGAAAACAGGTGGTAACGTAAAGAAGGACCTGAGTGTGCCAACTGTTGGGTGTAAGACAGGCTCAAGCATGTACTGTATACAACACGGGGAGTATAACCAGTAGTTTGCAATAACTCTAAGTGGAAAGTCACCTTTAAGAATTGTATAAAAATTTAAAAAAAGAAGAGGAAAGGTTAACAGCCATTTTGAAAAAGCAGCATAGCACAGAGAGTAAAGACTCTGGAGCCAGCTGGCCTTCAGATCCCAACCCTGCCACTCACCAGCCGCCAAGAGTTACTCAAGAGGTCTTTGTCACAGTTTCATCATCTGTGCTTATCTGTAAATGGGAGGCAGTGATAGTAGAGCTTGTTATTTGTAAAGAATTCAGTCCAGCTCCTTATACCTACACTTTCCCAATATGTAGAAACTCTTGTTGTTGTTGTTTATTTTTTTTTTTCTCCAGGTCTCTTCTTACCTACATTTATCACTTATTTCTAGAACCAAACACATCCAGATCTGTGGTGTTATGCATGGACCATGTCCAAATGTCTTTCTAACTTTGACCCAGAGGGGAGGCAGGGGGAGAGCTCCAGGGAGAAAATGGTGCTGAGATGCCTTGTGTAGCGTTTGCTCTAAGGGAAGCCTTTTGCGGAAGTTCCATGCATGGTGTGATGACACCCCCTTTCATTCTGTTTGAGGATAAAGAATCTTGTTCAGTTTAGTGGTTTTCATCATTGCTTTCAGCTTTCTGGCAGGGGGCTCTTCATCTGGAGAATGCGAACGTGAGGTCTCACAGTATGCTTAATTCAATTAAACAGATGTTTGTGGAAATCATATCAAATGCAAGGCAGTCGTGTACAAAGTTCTGAGAGCTGTAAAGAAAACTGTGAAACAGTTCTCTTGGGTTTAAACAATAAAGTCTATTGAACAGGATAAAAAGAAAAAAAAAAAGAAGTATTTGACTGGAGGATGGAGGAAGGATCAAGATACCTTCAGAGGAGACCAGCGGAGGAAATCGATGGTCCTGCCCATCTGGACCAAAGCACAGACTCTGGTGATGGCTCCTAAGATTCAGAGATATTGCCGGTGTGTGGCGGGGTCAGGCTGATGACTAAATCCTGGTGGCCGAGGGGCTTGCTGTGCTAAAAAGAAACCTCTAATTGGCGGGTCCTTGTATAGAAGGAAAGAAACCGGAAGGTGAAGAAATGTTGGAGAACATTTAGAGGAACATGAAATGAAGGAGAAACCACTTCAGGGTGGACCTGGAGCCCTTATGCGATGGGAAAGATAACTTTGCTTTCTCAACATACTTACACTTTGGTACAGAGCTGGATGCGGGGTAAAGGGAGGCTTTATCAAGATGGTTCTGAAAGTTTGAAAGAGAGTATCAGTTGCTTTTTCGATTTGCTTTTGTTTATTGTTTCACCGTTTTCAAGCTCTTCAGACTTCCTATGGGAAATAAGGAAGCATGAGTCGGTTGTGAGGACTTTGAGCAGGTGCTCTGTGTGATCTTGAAGTTCATGGGAGCGAAAGGCAAGCTCGCTGGTCCCGCCACATCCCAGACTTCAGGGAACCTGTTCACAGAGTGTGAGAAGCAAGAGGCAGCCCTAGGTTACGAGAAGCTGAGAGCCAGGAGCCACGTAGAGCTCAGTTCCCCCTGGATACCCCAGGGACTGGAATGGTCCTTGGGCTCACAGTTGACCTGTAATAAAGATCTACTGAGTAAACGAAAGGAGGAGTAAAAAGAAAGGGGCTCCGTGAGATGAAAGAGTTTGAAATAAAGTTCTGATTTAAAACATGTTAAATCATTCCAGTGAGGGAGAAAATGGGGAATGTCTCTTAAAACAAAACCTGAAAGACGAAAAAGCAACATAGGGCGTCACCCCCCAAAGCGTTCTGAGCTCCAGTTAGTATGACACACAGTTTAAAAGATGGGAAACTGAGAATTCAAAAATGGAGGAGGACGTTCCCGCCTTTGGAAAGTGGGTTAAGAATCTGACTGTGGTAGCTGTGGCTGCTGTGGCGGTGCTGCCCGGGGCAGTGGGTTAAGGTGATCCATTGTCGCAAAAGCTGTGGCGTAGGCTGCAGCTGTGGCTTGGATTCAGTCCCTGGCCCAGGAACTTCCATATGTCACATGTGGAGCCATAAAATTAAAAAAAAAAAAATGCACCAACCTTAAGACTAGGATCAAGAAAGCTAACAGCCAGCAAGAGCAATGGCTTGTGAAAAATTCTCAAGACAGAAGTTTTAAAAACACTTGTGTTCCGAGATAAGTGATGAACTGTGGCTTGGGGAAGATGCTAGGATAATAAAAGAAGATAAAGAAAAAAGCATAATCACTCAGTCCCTAGGTGGCTTTTATCCTTTCAACAAAGAAGATATTTAAACCTAGGAAAAGACCCCCCAATAGCATTAAACAGTTAAGTAAAACTTAGGAGAGTCAATAGGTAGACATTAAGCCATTCTTCATAGTAGCAAAAGAAGTTTGAATGGCATCGTGGGGTCCTGAGAAGGCCCTGCAGACGTGGTCCTGGAAGCCCTGGACCCTGCCCTTCACAACAGGAGCAGTGGTGGGAGAGTTGAGAGCGGACTCGTCTGGGTTAGTTCCCACCCCAGGCTGTGCCTCTCCTCCCTCTCTGCAGAGTGATGCGTCAGCCCTTCCTCTAGATGAGGCTGGGTCTCAGTTGATGGTAGTAATAGCGCTTACGACATCTTCTGGTTACTCTCAGGGATAGATCAGATAATCTGTGTAAGCAGTCGACAGAGCTGATGCCACCTAAGCATTAGTTAGAGTCACCATTGCCTGTTCTTTTTGAGAAAGTGTCTGCAAAAGAGAGCATTGAGAGTTTTGGAGATGGGAAAATGTTCCAAGTTTGACAAAAGGGGAAGAGAGACAGACTGTAGAAATTACAGCCTAATAAATTTGAAATTAATTGCTGGCAGAACTCTACGGATCAGTACGGGGATCGTTTGGGAAGAGGCTACTGTGTCAGTGCGCTAGGGCTGCTGGACAGGGCAGCGCGAACTGGGTGGCTTGTTACTGTGTCACAGTTGCGGAGACCAGGAGTCCGAAATCAAGGTGTCCACAGGAGGGTGAGGGAAGGATCTGTCCAGGCTGCTGTCCTTGGCTTGGAGATGGTTCTCTCTCCCTGTGTTTTCACATCACCTTCCCTCTGTGTGTCCGTGTTGACATCTCTCCTGTTCATGAGGACGTGGTCATATTGGGTCATCCCCCACCCTAACGACCTCACTGTGACTCCATTCCCTCTGTAAAGACCCATCTGTACCTAAGGCTCTGAGGTCCGGGGTTGGGCGGTGGGGTTAGGACTTCCTTATCTTTTTTTTCTTTTTGGTCTTTTTGTCTTTTTAGGGTCGCACCTGCGGCATATGGAGGTTCCCAGGCTAGGGGTCCAATGGGAGGAGCTGTAGCTGCCGGCCTACGCCACAGTCACAGCAATGCAGGATCCGAGCCGCCTCTGCAACCTACACCACAGCTCACAGCAACGCTAAATCCTTAACCCGCTGAGTGATGCCAGGGATCAAACCTGTACCCTTGTGAATGCTAGTTGGGTTCGTTAACAACCAAACCACTACAGGAACTCCCTCAAACTTATCTTTTTTGAAGAGGGTTCAGCCCTTAACAGATTCAGCAACAAAGGCAAACAAAGCAAAATGAGCCCTATTTGTTTTATGGTATAGAAGAAAGGAAATATACACACAGTAAACTTGGAATTTTTTGAAAAAGGATATTCAATATTCTTGATTTTTACAAATGAAATTTATGGTGAAGGTATTCCCCTTTCTCCTGTCACTCAGGCACCTGGTCTCACTGGCACTTGAATTACTAGATCTTGGCCGCAGGATCTGTTTCTCCAGGTGACGGTCCAGGTCCACGGTCTTCGGACCCCAGCCTTATTTTCAGGGTATAATCGCCTTTTCCCATCCACCCAGACCTTTACTCCGTGACAGTGTGCGTTGTCAGCTTGGGAAACGGTGGTGAAACCGTTCTCTGATGGGCTGTTCCTGCTCCCAGGAGAATGGCAGTGAAATACTTATAGGGCAATGAATTTCGGTTTCCAATGGAAGAGGCCAGAAGAAATAACGGTTTAAACTTTCATAGAAAATGACACCGTTCTCATCATTTTATTTTGAAAAGGAGGAGAAAAGAAATCCCCTGACTATGACTTACGTTTTGGTTCACGTGAAAGATTCCAGGGTGGAGATTCATCATCGTAATATTCCTACAGTTTAGTGTGTGTATTTCCATTTCAGAATTTAATTATTCATTTGATCATGAAACTTTCTCTGAGGGCTTCTCTTTCTGAAAAAGCCTTTTATTATTTTATAAGTCATGAAGAATTTTATCTGTGTTTCAAGAGGCAGTGGAGTAGACTGACTTTTGTCACGTTGGCATTTCTGCTTAAGTGTTAGTCTCCTAAAAAGAACACGTCCGGGCATGCAGGGCAGGTGGATCCTGTGATAAGGCTTGTGTGGGTCCTGCTTTGTTTTCAGTAGCCACGCTCCCGTGCTAACCTATTCTCCCAGGTGAACTTTATTACCAGATAGAAATCTTATCCACCAGTGAGTTCATGTCTGTTTTGAAAAACAGCGCTGCTCCTCCACCCTCACCCCCCGACTTTGAAAACAAATCCCAAACGCGCCCCTCCTTTTTCCTCCTCATAATCAGAGCTTAACTTTCAGTGCCTCCCAAGTCCTGCTGATGTTTTTCTTGAAATCATTTTTTGGTGACCTTTGTTCATTTATCCATGGCGGCTTTTTGTGCTGGGCTTACAACTCCATCCACAGGATGCCAAACGGCAGGCTCTCAGGGGCTTCAAAAAAAAGGAAAAAAGGGACAGTCTGCCTTTCTCCAGTTCCTCAAGAAAGGAATGTGTCTGGATTTTTTTTTTTCCTTATAGGTGTTGCTGGTCTGTCCTTTCCTCTTTCTTCTTCTCCTTCTCCTTCTCTTCTTCTTCTTCTTCTTCTCCTTCCTCTCCCTCTCCCTCTCCTTCTCCTTCTCCTTCTTCTTCCACTTGAATGGCCAAAAATTCAGCCTTGAGGTATGATGGACTTTTTCAATTTTTCTAAAAACCTTTGACTAGAGAATTTCTGGGCCCAGCCTGAGGATGTAGTGCAGTGACCCATGTGGCTTTAGAGCTTCAGCAGAGGGAGGTGACCTGCATCCATCCGCTGCTGTCCTCATGCACCCAGATTAGTCTCTGTAGAGGGTCTGATGGTGAGAGGAGGAGAAAATGAGTGTGTATAAAGATCAGGGCAGAGCCCTCTATCAGCGTGAGCATGACGGCCACCTGACTTGCTTTTCCGAGTCTCTCTTGCCCAATTTTTTTTTTCCAGAACTGGGCAAGGCTTTATGTATTCTGCTACTCAAGTCTTCAAGTGTAGCAATTGTTTGAGCCTTAGCAGTGCAGCGATCACCTGGGTTTTGAGTGTGAATTTTAAAACTGAAGTGTTAAATTTTTATGGACACGCTACTCCTGATTTCAGAAGCACTGTTTTTCAAATTGGAATGCCTTTTCAAATTATTTCATATTTTCTGTAAGACAGATTTTGAATGAGAGTTTGGGAAGGAATTTCCTTTTTTTCCCCGTCTCTTAGCTTTAGGCTTCAATTAAACAATTAAAAAAAGTTCTCATGGTGAAAACATTAAAGATTTATTTTATGATATCGTTGAGGAAAACACATGCACTGTCTCTTTAACATTCTGGATGGTGTTGAGAGTTGTGGTGTTTTTCTTCATACTCTGTTTTGTGTTGTGGGTTTCTAATGATATAGGTGCTGTGTAGGCCCAGAAGTGCAGTGGACAGAGAGGAAAACCTAACACTACAGCTCACTTATGTTGTGCCTCCCTTTCTATGTTTGACTTCAGTGTTTGCGTTAAGGAGTATTTGTTTTCCGCATGGTGTTAATAATATAAGTCATTCTCTTCTGAACTGGGAGAACTATTCTCTTCATTAAGTCAGTTTTTAGCAAATATTTCTTAAGAAACACTGAGGAAGGTGAAACGTTTCGGAAAAACATGTCATATATTGTTCATTATCAACCGTCTTAGTTTGCCTCTTCTGTTCTATGTGGATTTACAGCACTGTACACCATTTAGCAAATAGAAGTGCAGTCCTGCATCTTACTTTTATGCTGTACAAACTGGCATTTTGGAGTTCCCGAGGTGGCTCAGCAGAAATGAATCTGACTAGCATCCATGAGGACCCAGGTTCGATCCCTGGCCTTGCTCAGTAGGTTAAGGATCTGGCATTGCTGTGAGCTGTGGTGTAGGTCACAGACTTGGCCAGGATCCCCTGTTGCTGCATAGGCTGGCAGCTGTAGCCCCGATTGGACCCCTAGTCTGGGAACCTTCATATGCCATGGGTGCAGCCCTAAAAAGACACCCCCCCCCCAAAAAAGGAAGAAAGACTGGCATTTTATTTCTGTATGTACAGTAGTCTGCCCACCTCCTAGGGGATCTGTTCCAGACCCGAGGGATGCCTGAAACTGAGGAGAACACTGAATCCTAGGAGCACCATTTTTTCTACGTATACATGTCTATGCTAAAGTTTAACTGATAAATTAGGCACAGTAAAAGATTAACAATGACAACTAGTGATAAAGTAGAATAATTATAACAATACATTGTAATAAAAGTATGTGAACATAGTTTCTCTCAGAATATCTTTATTCTACAGATTTAGTGCTTTTTCCATCTTCACTGAGCACTTAAACCGCACTGTGGTTGTAAGCTTTGCAGTTTGAGGTGCAACAGCAAAACCAGCACGGATTTCTTTTTCCTTCTTCACGATTTCATGAATAGATGATTTGTTCTTACCATAAATTGAGGCAACCCCAACCTGCCATTTTTTCCCCTCTTCTTATTAGTTTGAGGGCTTTGACCTTCTCACTTAGAGAAAGCACTTTACAGCTTCTCTTTGGCGTATTCCAGTCACCAGCATCATCCTCTCGCACTTTAGGACAGTCATTAAGTGAGATAAGGGTCACTTGAACACACAAGCACTGTGACAGCACAACAATCGATCTGATAACCCAGATGGCTACTAAGTGACCAACATGGGATGTGCTGGACAAAAGGATGATTCACATCCTGGGCGACTGGGACCAGGTGGCTTAAGATTTTATCATTTTCATCATGACACTCAGGATGGCCCCAAATTGAAACCTTATGAATTGTTTACTTCTGGAATTTTCCGCATAATATTTTTGGACTGTGGTTGACTATGGGTAACTGAAACTGTGGAAAGTAAAACCATGTATCAATGGGGAACTCTGGTATTTTTATTTTGAGAAGTTCATTTGTAATACATTAGCCTTTTTAACCTTGCCGTACGGTGTCATCAAGAGCCCAAGCTTTGAAGTAGGATGTTTCAATTTGAGCTCTAGATTCAGTTGGAAATTCAGTTCATCTCTTTAACCTCAGTGTCCTTATCTGTAAAGTAAGGATCATAATGGCACCTGCCACCTGAAATTGTTCAGAGATGTTCCAGAAGAATGCATGTGGAGTGCCTGACCCAGCCACATACTGGCTACACGTTGATGAGGTAGAAGGCATGTGCTGTGGGGACAGTTTGGGACTAGCAGATTGGAGATGTGGGATTCAAGGCCAGAGGAAATCCATAAAGGGTGAAAAGGGAGGTGGAGACTAAGACTTTGGTTCTAAGTACAAAAGGCAGTGTTGCTTTTCTGTTGAATTATTCTGTTACTGTTGCAAACGAGGAAATGGATAAGACTTTTTTTTTGTTTTTGAGGTCTCTTTTCATTTTGGCAGAATATATAGGGAAAGATTTGTAGCCGTTGGATTTCTGGACTAGAACTTGATACATTTATCTCTTTATTTTAAATAGGAAGTTAAATTAGTGTTCTGAGTAGAGCTGGTATCTGGAACCAAGTATGTTACCTGATCTGCACTTGGCTGGGCCAGTTAAATGTTTGGATGAAAGGACGTGCTTTTCTTTTTCTTTTTGGAGTTTTCCCTTCTGGATTAATGTTAGATGTTTGTTGATGGTGATTGGAGGGGTAGCTTACAATTTAGAATCAGTTGGTCAAGGAAATCTAGTCCTTATATTTGAGCAAAACTTGGGGGAGGCCGAGGAGTGAGCAGAAGAGGAACAGAGTATGTGGTTGAGGTTTTAACAGGATCATTCTGGCTGTTGGGAAAATAATGTACTAACAGGCTTCCTTCAAAGGCTTTTTTTGGTGTGTAAATGCCAAAGGGATAGTCATGCGTGTGGCACATTAACATTACCGTTAGTGTCAACAAGGGTGTACTGTGTCGTACAAATGAATGCAGACTTCTCCTGAGATCTCAGTCCTTCAGGGAGTTTTATCCTTAGAAGGCGGCAGGACGTGCGGGTCCGAGGAAAGAGGCAGTGCAGGGGGTCTCCATCATCATCAGTGACTAAGTAACAGCTCTGGCCTTAAGCGGGGTGGATATGCTGTGTGCGTTGTTTTATGTGCACAAATAGATCTTTGATATCCCAAATATACTTTAGAGCTAGAGGGGTTTAATGGGAACTTGGAAAAATCCTGTAGGATGGTGGAGTTTTGGTGGCTGCCCAGTAGAGGACCTCATTCCTTTCCTTGCCCTCCTCCCTCATCCCATCCTCCCCTTTCCTGTCCCTCGGTGAGGATCAGAGCTGAAGGTCTTGCCCTAACAGACCATGTATTTCCAAATGGTGGTCATTAATTTCCCTTGGCTTGGCTGAAGCAACATTCCTTGGCTTGAACATAAGGCACCACCTTGGCTTGCACGTATTTTGACAGCAGAATCTTGCTCTGTAGCTAGAGGTTGGCACAGTTCTACTTCCTATTCGTTTTCTTGTACAATTAAGGCACCTAGGAAAACATTAGAAGAATGTGTCATCTCATGGGCTCATAATGCCACAAAGTGATTAGCCAGCCTGTTGGCTTGGGTGGCGATTTTCGTACAGAAGGTGTGCAAACAGTGCTTATGACAGAGGTCCATCGGGAGAACATCGGGACTGTCTTTTGAAACACGGAAGTGGATTTACGCAGATAATTGTTCTGAAGTTTTCACATCTCATTTTTATACTTGCCAAACACATCCCCACCAGTTTGGTTTCTTGGCAGTGCAAATGTTTGGAGACATGTCATATGTTCTCCAGGAGTCAGGACTGACTTCTCCCTCACATACCATAGTTGTGCTGGTCTGTGGATGGAGCCAAACTGGGGGGAACTCTTAGTCCATCATTTCAGTTTTAATTCCTTATAAAATGTTAGCAGGGGGCAAAGTGATTTTACATCAAAGTGACTTTTTTGGGAAATGGCAAATTAAATTTTATGGCTGCAGCTGTTCTGTGTGGAGTTTGTCAGGAAGTTGCAGGGAAGGGAATGCTTACAATACTCTGATAGAAATCCTTCTTTTAAGAAGGATGCAAACTGGAAATAAACCAGGGCACTGAAATGCAGAAAAATATTTTTGTTAATATGTGTTTTAAAATCTAGGTTCTGTTGTTGCAGCCTGAGTCTTTCGAAAACAACAAGTGCTCTGATTTTACAGTGGGGAGTCCCTGTTTAGAAGTCAACAGGACCTGCCAAAAAAGAAACAAAACTTAGTAGGGGGGCTCCCTAATGGTGAATACAGTCAGCCTCCGTATCTGCAGCTTGCGCCTCAGTGGATTCAACCAACCACGGTTCAGTGTAGTTGAGCCCAGAGGAAGCAGAGTGCACTCGTAGGAACCTGGGGCTGTGAGGCTGGAGCACCCACGGCTTTTGGTATTCACAGCAGGTCCTGGAACCAATCCTCCTTGGATACCCAGGGATGGCAATAAAGCTGGTAAAAATTTCTAGAAGGAGCAGGACCTTTACCACACGTTCTTCCTTTTCCTGTAGTTCCACCTTGCTCACCCCCACCCCCCCATCACTGTACTTGGTTGGTGCCTTTTTCTCCTTTAGCTCTCAACTATGAACAGGGATGTCCTCTCTAATTTGCCTGGGCTCTCTTGACTGTACACTTTTGTACCCTTGTATTGTTCTTCATAGCACTTATTTTATGCTTATTTGAATAGTGCTTTGTTCTTGGAAGCCCCTGAGATTAAAGAGAGTTTAATTAGTTTTTTATTGTGTCACCACTCCTACAAGCAGTGCCTGGTACATTGATGCATTTTGGCCCTTGATAGGTATTTGTCCAATGAAGAAATCCATGACTGAGTTTGGGTGACTATAGGAAGGCCAACAGAAAGATTTAGGCCCCTGATCTCAAGTTTAAATGCCTGTGGGGCCAGGCAGCCCAAGAAAATGAGGGAAGCAGGCTAGTGAAGTGACTTGTGATGTGGTGGACAACCAGGTAGAATGTCCTGGACAGGTGCCCACTTAGCGGCTGTTCCCTTCCCTCCTTCAGTGGAGGCTAACTCTTCTCATCCTAGGGGTGTAGGCTTGGACTCTGGTAAATTTGAAGGACTCCCCCAGGTGGATGGATTAGGGTGGGGTGGGCTTAAGTAGTAGAGAAAACAGGAAGGAAGTCTGTAGGAGGACCTGGAATGCCAAGATGTTTTTTGGGCTGAGGCAAGAAGTCGTCAGACAGGGGACTAATCTCCAGAATTGATAAATACCTTCTGCAGCTCAGTACCAAAAAAAAAAA
>PVHT020000059.1:8065272-8138575 GCA_004024745.2 Catagonus wagneri
GAGCTAAATGAGGCAGGCTCTGTGAGAAGTGTGGTGGCAGAAGGAATAGTTTAATATCTGGCACTATTTTTGCAAAGACAGACATATCAGAAAAACAGATTTCTGAAAAATACTTTTTTTTAACTTCACAATTACATATAATTTTATTTATATATTATATATATTTATTTAATATAGTTATATAATATATATACACAAGAATAAATAAATTGACCAATGTAACAAAATAGAGAGTCTTAGCCTGTCATGTATACATTTATTATGCATTATATGTTATATAATATGTCCTATAGAAGCATAAATTATGCAGTATATTATGTATATATATATATAGTATGTCCACTTAGTGGCTATTTTGTATCATTGGTCAATTTGTCTGTTCTTGTGTGGATACTATACTGAATTTCTGTAGCTTTCTTTTATTTTTATTTTTAATGATTTTTATTTTTCCATTACAGTTGGTTTACAGTACTCTGTCAATTTTCTACTATACAGCAAAGTGACCCAGTCTCTCTCTCTCTCTCTCTCACACACACACACACAGATATATATATATATATATATATATATATATATATACACCTTCTTTTTCTCACATTATTCTCCATTGTGTTCCATCACAAGTGATTATAGTTCCTCGTGCTATCCAGCAAGATCTCATTGCTTATCCACTCCAAATGCAGCAGTTGGCTCTATTAACCCCAGACTTCCAGTCCACCCCATTCCCTCCTCCTCCCCTTGGCAACCACAAGTCTCTTCTTCAAGTCCATGCGTTTCTTGAAAAGCGCACTGCTCTTAATCGAAGTCTTTCTACAGTCAACGGCAATGGTGACCGGAAGAGGAGATCATGGGGTAACGTCAGATCGCTGTGGGTTGAGGACTGAGTGGAATGTGAGAGAGGGACGCCAGTGAACGGAGACTGTTCTTTCAAGAAGTCTTTCAAAAAGGGAAGAAAAGGGACTGGAGTAGAATCAGGGGCAGTGGAAAATACCAGAAAGATATAAAGTTTACTATAGGAAGAATTTACTGCACAACGAGGATCCCTTTTTCTGAGATGATAAGAGTGGAGCAGTACGGGTGATGACACCCAACTCAAGAGGTGGAAATGGTGCGCGGACAGCGAGGCCTTCCTGTCAGAAGGCGGGAGGAGGTCACGCGCTCAGTGAGGAGAGTTCTAGAACTGGGGCTTTTGCTTTGGGGAAGACGTGTGTGGGACCGAGTCCTAAAATGCATTTCCATTTCTGCTTTGATCACAGATTTTATTAACAGGTGCTAAAGTAATATTCTTGGAAAGATTGAGTGAACGCTTCTTTTGCTTTTTCCTTCTGACTTGAAAACTCACTAGAAGCCTTAAATCTTGAAAGAAGTAGTGTTTGAAACTGTGCCACGGAGGGTATCTCAGACCTATGGCAACCCAGAAGCCATTGCTTTTCTGCGAAGATTCCTGCTTTGACTGAAAGTCTAGGTGTGAGGCCTGTCTCACAGAGCTTCCGTTAGCCTTTCAGTCAGATAACTGCACCTGAAGTGTTTTGGAAAATGATAGATCAGTACTAAAGTATCATAGAACATTAGGAAACTACTGTAGACATTCAGTAATGTCTTTGGAATCTGGTAAAATCAAGTTTACAAGTACTTTTTCTTTAAACAATTTCTTTTACTTTACCAGGCTACTGCTGTTTTTCCATCAGTGAATTTCGGGCTAAGGTATCTTAGAGTATCTCATAATAAGTATCTCATAATAAGAGTATCTCATAATAAGTCAACAAATCTATTTTTAGAGTATCTCATAATAAGTCAACAAATCTATTTCAAATGTGTTTGTTACTAAGCAACCGTTACCAAGAGCCTCTGTAATTAAGATGAAACTTGAAAGGTAACAATACCCAAACATAGTACCATTCTAACCATTTTCTGATATTGTGAGTAGGGTGAATAAAAGTGAAAGAAGACTATTTTAGTGAGAGCCCAGCGTCTGAAATTTTCTGAATTTGTTGGCTGTCCTCTAGCTCATCCGAGGCAGAGTGTGTTTTACAAATCAGCCGGTGACTCTTTTGTCATTCCTGACATGAGCCAGTGATCACATGTTGGAGACAGGGTCTCTGTACAGCTGTTGCACAACTGGCCATATGGTACCCAGACCTGTGCTGTCTGACATGTGCACTGGTCAGCGTGGCGACTGGAGCAAGCTTCCGGTCAGCTCAGCTTCCTTTGCACCCATGACTGACCTAGATTAAGTTGTGATGGAGGCATGTTATGGACTTTGCTTAACAACACCCAGTGTCGGAATTCCAGTCGTGGCGCAGTGGAAATGAATCCGACTAGGAACCATGAGGTTGCGGGTTCGATCCCTGGCCTCGCTCAGTGGGTTAAGGGTCCGGCGTTGCCGTGAGCTGTGGTGTAGGTTGCAGATGTGGCTTGGATCCCGCGTTGCTGTGGCTGTGGCAAAGGCTGGAAGCTACAGCTCCTGTTAGACCCCTAGCCTGGGAACCTCCACATGCCGTGGGTGCAGCCCTAAAAATGACGAAAGACAAACAAACAAACAAAAAAAACCAACCAACAAACAAAAAACAGCACCCAGTGTCTTATTCTTTTGGAGGTTTGTAAAGGAAGACTCAGATGAATTTTTCCGAATTCATCATGCCTGGCTCAGAGCAGGTGCTTTACAGATGCTCCTCTTTTCCTTCCCACTCCATTCTGTTCTAGGAGCAAGGGCTGGGGGTGGGGCAGGGTTTCCATGACGACTTGGTGTTGAATGACCTCCTTTCAGATCTCTTGTTAGATGCCCAAAGGGCTGGAGTGGAGGTCCAGAAAGCCAAGTCTCACCTCATGGAAGGCTTAGCTGATAAAAGGGATCAGTCTGTCCCAGACAACGAGCAATTACCAAGTGACCTTCCAGCTGCCTATAAACTTGGCATTTCCCCTCAGAATTCCTTCCAGGTTGGCCTCACTGCAGGCAGAGTGGGTGTCAGCCACCAAAGAGTGCTGACCAGTGCCTTAGGTTTATGATCTTGGGCAAGTCATAATCACCAGTTTCCTTGCCCTTCCACTGGAGATAGTAAGACCTGCTTGGCTCATGCAGTTGGGTTGCCAAAAGAATTAGATGAGATGGAATATGAAAAAGTGCTGTGAAAAGGAATATATGAACTCATTTTTTCAACAAATACTGAGTGGCTCCTATGTACAAGGCGGAATATATTCTGTTTCAGCCCAAATAAATGAATCTACTAATTCTTTTACATGGCAATTTAATAGTCCATGGTATAGGTGTTCCGTAATTTATTTAAGCATGCCCCAATTAGTGGACATTTAAGTCAACAGTGCTATAGTGATCATCTTTATATATATATTTTTAGCATAGGCAAGAACATTTCTCTAGGAGAGTGTTGCAAAAGATCAAAAGGTGTGAATATTTAACATTTTACTGGTTACTAACAGACTGTCCCCCAAAGCTAATAGCAAACCATCTTTCCACCCAGCTCATATGAGAATACCCATCCTCCCATACCCTTGCTAATGTGATCTTTAAAATTTACTGATCTGTTGGATGAAAAGTGGCATCTAATGGTTGTGTTATTTTCAATTCTTTGATTTATTGATGAGCATCTTTTACTCTTTATTGGCCATTTTTACTCTGTGATTATCCTTTTAAGCTACCTCTTTATCTACTGGGAGATATATATTTTTCTTATTAATTTGAAGAGACTTTTATGTATTTAAACCATGTCTGTAATACTTTTGAGATGATAGGTCCAATGTTAATAGCTGTTTTACTGGGGAGGTAAGAGGCACATGCAGTTAAATAGCTAGTTACAGGTCACAAGCCGGTTAATGACGGGACTTGGTTTGGAGGCAGGCTCCTCCTAGTCCAGTCTGCCTTATTTGAGCAGAGGGTGTTACTGGGAGGCTCAGCAGACCAGGAAGGGTGGGTTATCTCCGGGGCGGATGGCTGGAGGCAGCATGAGGGAAACCTTTGGGTCACAGGGGAGCCGGGGCTGAACTCAGGCCTCTCCCAGTGCCAGCGGCCCTTCAAGAGTTACCTAATCCTGGGAGAAGGTGAAGGTAGCTGGGGTTGGGGGCTGATGACTGTGCCTTTGTTCCTTAGAAAGTAGATACAAAGGCAAAGGAGAGCAAGAGTGACGGCTCCCGTGGGGCGCTGCCGGGCCTCCCTCCAAGGGCAGAGGACCTGCCTCCGCATTGAAGACGCCAGAGAAGGACGTGTAGAACAAAGGTCCTCTGCTTATTTGAGTTTTCTGCAGCACCTCTTCTGAATAATCAGAACTTTTCCTAATTGGATCATTACCATTTCTTTCCCTGTATAAGCTAGGCATGAAGTTTTTCTAAAACGGCTTTCAGACTTTTTCTCTTCTCATTCTGATCAGGCTTGTGGTATATGTTCTGTGGGGGCACATACTAGGGTTCAGATTCTAGAATTTTTTTTTAAGGGCTGGAAGCAACCTTAGGGGGCCATCTGATTCAGTTGACTTACTGAATCTAAAGTCTTGCAAAGCAGGGTGGTTTGCCACAATTACCCAGTTACTCCAAATCGAAGACAAGGGTTGGGTATGCTTCAATTCTCTGAGGACTTCTGGCTGTGCCGTGTGACATCTTTCTGACATTTATATATTTTTCCTCGTTTTTCTTTCAGATTTCTTCCCTCAAAAGTAGAGGCTGGTGGTACTTATTTCATTGAACTGTTGTGCTAAAGCAGTTATTTAAAAATCACTTTTCGCATTTGAATTTTAACCCCATTTCTGCATATTTTTGAAAGCCCCTTTTCCCAGCTTTTATTATACATATAATGTGAGCTTAGTCAACGCTTGTTGAATTAATGAAAGGTTAAGGTAGTTATGTATTTCTCTGCTTCAGTCTCTCTCTCTCTCTTACACACACACACACACACACACACTTAAATTCACCACTGTATAACCACTTCAAGGTTATACAGTTTTTCTCCTTGTTTCAGACATTTGAACATTGGAAATAGAGTAAAATTCTCCCATGACTTTAAAGAATTTACAACTTCTCTTTGATGTTCATTTTGATTTTTAATCATTGATCTCGTTAGGAAACGTCTTTGTGTGCTTGAGCGTCTGTTTCCCAGGCTGCCGTTGCCTCCGGAGTGTCGTCATGCAGAGCACCCTCAGGGTAAAGCGAGCCGGAGTCTGCACGGTTACAGGTCACAGGGTGGCTCAGGTCATGCTAATAAATGGGGCCAGGACAACCTAGGGTGAAGCCGTCTTTGGTTTGTCTGTCTGGTCATGGGCTGAGAGAAGCAGCCCACGAACAGACATTTGAAGTCAGATATCTGCTTACTGGAAACACTACCAAGAGGGAGTGTTTAGAAATGGTGGGTTATATTACCAAGGAGAGTGCGCGGGAATTACTGTTCCTCCAAGTTTCTCTACTGAATAAGGTCTTTTGTCCTTTTACAAAGAGTGATTCACAGCCCTTTAGTCCTGGCCTGGCTGGGGCTGATATGTGGATACCAGGCATGGGCCCTGCCTTCTACCTGGAAGCGTTTGGTGTTAGATCAAGAGGGAGATTTTCCAGGAGGAGTTCTGCAGAAGGAGGTGGGGTGGGGGAGATAACCCTGAACCCCAGTCACCCTGAGGTTAAACTCCGGGTGAAACTCCGGGGCCGGCATTTGCCGTGAGCGTCCCATGCTCTTGGTATTAGAGCCCTCATCTCAGGGGATATGATTGACTTTTGGTTCAAAGTAGAGGAAAGCTTAACATACTTGAAATAATCCTTCTCTAATTTCCCTTTGTCCATTTTGTTCAATCCAGTTCTACTCTCAGATTTACTTTCCCAAACTTTAATCATCTTTTTGTGCTTCTCTATCAGTGGGTGATTTTTGATGTCCAAGGGTGGCTTAAAAAAAAACCTGTTACTTTAATATTAGTGTTTCTTTCTTTGAACTTTTAAAAAAATGTAATAGTAGACATACAAAGAAGTTGCAAGAGTATTACAAAGAATTCCTGTAAACCTTTCACCCAGATTTTCCAAATGGTGGCGTTTTATCCTCTGCTCCCTTTTCCTTTTTTTTTCCCCTGAACCGTTGGGATAAATAAAGACATGGTGTCTCTGTTTCCAAATATGTCACTTTGTAGTTCCTAAAAGCTATTGAATTCTCTTACATAAATACTACATGACTTTCAAAATTGGGAGATTAATATTGATGCCATAGTACTGCCTATTTTTCAGACCTCACTGAGATTTTACTAATGGGAACAATACAGTCATTCTTAGCAAAGGAAGATCCCAGACCACTATTTTATTGAATTGTTGTAATTGTCATTAATTGTCTTCTTTAATTTGAAACAGTTCTTTCTTTTTTTATAAGTGATATTTTTGAACAGTACAAATCAGTCCTTCCTTCCTTCCTTCGAATGCCCCTTATTTTACAGTTGTTTGATGTTGTTGCATTATTAAATCCATTTTATTCATTTTTGGCAGGACTAAAATTAGCATTCTTTTAAAATTAACATTAACTTTTATTTATTATTATTACTATTTTTGCTTTTTAGGGCTGCACTTGAGGCATATGGAGGTTCCCAGGCTAGGGGTCTAATGAGAGCTACAGCTGCTGGCCTACGCCACAGCCACAGCAATACCGGATCTGAGCTGCGTCTGCAACCTACACTACAGCTCACGGCAACACCACATCCCTAACCCGCTGAGCGAGGCCAGGGATTGAACCCGCAACCTCATAGTTCCTAGTCCGATTCATTTCCGCTGTACACCATGACGGGAACTCCAGCATTAACTTTTAATTAATATTGATTTATTAAAGTTGGAAACTAGGTTTATTTTAATTTTATGCCTTTATTTTACCTAAAATACCTGTTATTCTTATATAAATCTAGTAAACAATGTGTAAAATAAGAACAGTTTTTGGATGTTTGCTTTAAATAATGGCCAATAAGTTCAAATTGGACAGACTCAATTCCCATTAATCCATTTAGTTTAAAAGTTAATCACATTTTCTTAGACATTTGAAATTTCATTTGTAAATGAATACATCCGGTCTTCTTTTTAATGGCTTTAAATGCCTACTAAAGCATGGTGAAAGGCCTTCACATTCTTCCAAACATTCTCATAGTGTTTGAAAATACTATGTTTTCACCCTTTACTCAATCACAAGTCTATTACAATCTAGCACGTTTCCAAAGATGGCAGGTTCTCAAATATTCCATACAATGTAATACCTAATGTACAAAGATTATCCTGAGCTTAATACAGATGCTTAATACTATTGTTTTTATTTATTTCAATATCTGTATTTAATTATAGATCTTCTCAGGGTTATCAAGATGTGCTCATTAAGGGAATAAGCTATGTGAGTTTGGTTGAAATCATGCTAGTAGCTGGGGTGACTGGGCCACTTGTGTTTGTTTATCTAGCAGAGCTTTGGGGTTGAGAAAGCACATGTCTGGGCTCTTTTAGAATTGTCAGTAAGTCTTTTTTTCTTTTTAGGTCTGTACCCTTGGCATGTGGAGGTTCCCAGGCTAGGGGTTGAATCGGAGCTATAGCTGCTGGCCTACACCACAGCCACAGCACGCAGGATCTGAGTGGCATCTTCAACCTACACCACAGCTCATGGCAATGCCGGATCCTTAACCCAGTGAGCCAGGCCAGGGGTTGAACGCACAACCTCATGGTTCCTAGTCGGATTCATTTCCACTGTGCCACGACGAGAACACCCAATAAGTCCATTTTATAATCACTATGATGACAGGGGGGGGTCAAACCCTATATGGTTGCTATGACAACAGATGGCAGTCCACGCCCTTCAGATAAGGTGGATTTTCAGTGTTGGTTCCCTGGGTCGACAACCTTATGTCCTTTTTTCATCTGATTTGGGTAGATATACATCTGCATCCTTATCCAGGATGCAACGAATTTCCTCTGTTCCTTGATTATATTCTACATTTCTTTAGGTCTTGGCAGCATTATATAGTTGTTCTATCTGATTGGATTTTGCATTTCCTTTCAAAATTTTGGCCACAAGGGTAAAGCTTCATGCTAATGAAAATGTCTTCCTCTAATTTCTCCATGTTACTTTGGATTATAGCCTTTAGAGATTGGTTTAGATTCCCAGAAAGTGTTCCACTAGTGCTACGTAAATTGATTATGAAAATTCCTAGGCCAGCCACTGCTCTTAATATCTGAGAGCTCTGTGTATATATTGTAGCTAGAGATGACAAAGTGTCTTTGAATTTTGCTATTGAATTGCTTTTGAGCAGATTTGAAAGCTTAATCACAGTTGGACAGATAGGATCAAGTAGGAATAGATACTGTATAAGAATATTGAAGTTATAGTAGTGGCTACTGTTGATTATTATGTGCCATTTCCTTTTTAAAATTTAATTTCACTTTGATTACATACGGTGTCTGGGATAATAGTGGTCACTGTCTGTTTTCTTGGCAGGTATCCTGTCCCATTATCCTTTTTTCTAATTCTCTTAGTTGCCATCCTTGGATTTTTGTCATCATCCATTAACTCTGGTCTGCTTCATTTCCTCCTGTGACATCTTATTTTGATGAACCCTGATCCCTCTTTTGGTTTTCTGTAAGCCAAGCATTGCATGTATTTGCTATGTATTTTTTTTACCTTGTAATCATGGGAGAGGCATTGTTGAAGGCCCATTTATTTGAGAGATTTCTTCTCTACCTGACCTTCTGGGTCACTGCATGTTAGGCTTGGCAGCAGCTCAGGGCCAACTCTTTCTACCTCAGAGGGCTGTTTCTTGCACTTGTC
Organism: Catagonus wagneri; assembly: GCA_004024745.2. NCBI lineage: Eukaryota > Metazoa > Chordata > Mammalia > Artiodactyla > Tayassuidae > Catagonus > Catagonus wagneri. Next base: position 8,074,034 of record PVHT020000059.1, read on the forward strand.
CATCTCTTATTGGTCTTGGGAATTCCTGGCAGAAAATGAAAACAGTTTCCAGGTATTTAGTATGAGTTGGGATGGTGCTCTCAGTTGTACTGGTAATGAAAGACTATCTTGGTTTCTGTTGTTTGAAGAGGCCAGTTTTATGCTACTTCCTACCTTGTCCTTCATGGTTATAGTCACCATTAGCCTGTAGAAGAAGGGCCTGGCAAAGAGGAGCTGACCACTGACCGTTAGAAATCCCTATGCCCATTGTCCCCACTATGCCCAGCTCCTTTCTTCATGCTCTGTTTGGCTTTTGCTCACATGGTGCCACTAATAGGGAGTGGCTGAGGCGGTAGCCTCAGTGACCTTGACCTTGGTTGGATTTTAAAGGACAAAAGCCCAGGAGAAAATTAGCAGCAGTAGCCATGGCGTCCTTAGACACTGAGCGGGATCATTTGGTGAACTGGACTAATTCTACAAATCTCTGCTTGTCCAAGGCAAAACCAGGTTGATGATGACAAATGTTTTCTCCAGCTTTTTAGAGTTGTAAGTGAACACCAAGGCTGTTTGAACAATTACTTTAACCACGGAGGCTAATAAGCACACAAGAATTATTTTTTGTAGTCGAATACAGCAAAGTTGTTGGGATGCATTCTCATGATATACATACTCTTATAATGCTGCTAAAATATGGTAAGTACCAGATGCTTTGGAAACATTTTTGTTGAGTTTTTTATTTTTATTTTTTAGGGCTGCACCCGTGGCATATGGAAGTCCTGGGCCAGGGATTGACTCTGAGGCACAGCTGTGACCTACACTTCAGCTGTGGCAATGCTGGATCCTTTAACCCACTGTGCTGGGCCAGAGATTGAACTCTGGCCTCTGCAGCAACCTGAGCTGCTGTAGTCAGATTCTTAACCCACTGGGCAATGGCTTGAGCTCCTGTTTTTGTGGAATTTAACCACTTCCTGTGTTAAGTGTTGTAATACTCTCCAGTTTTATAAGGAAGAGGTTAAGTATGTTGCTCGGACATGACCAATAAGTGGTGGAGACAGGACTGAGACCTCTGTCTTCCTGGGACCAAAGACCACACTTTAATCTCTTCCCTGTGGGCATCTGTTATAAGGAATTATGTAATAGCTATCTTAGTAGGATTTTTCCTTGCCAAATTAAGCTTTTGTGCCAGTCAGGGAAGTCAGCAGAAAGCACTGATTTAAGGAAGAATCCTGTAACCCCTAAAATGCTTTCCCTAGAGGTCCATTAATTTCACCAATCAGTGACTCACTGGGGTAATAAGCAACTGCTCCTTCCCAAGGAGAGTATGACATTGTGTCAGTCATTTTGTCCTAACTATCAATTAATTTATCCAGATTGCTTTTCCAGCAACAAACTGCAGTACACTATTGAATAAAAGATTAGATGGTTGAGGGAGGAGAGACTGGAAGTAATTCTGGAACACGGAGACTGACTGCTCAGAGTAGAGCAGGCCTCCGTGAGCTTTGTCTAGCCAGAGGGCAGCCAAAGGTGATGGGTTGCAGTGGGAAGAGAGAGGGGATTTAGAAGCTGGGAAAGGACAGGGAATACAGAGAAGTGGGGAGGCCCCAAATCAAGTTCACTTCTCTTCCACTTTTGCTTATAACCTGAGGATTGCTGATACTGGAGTCCTGGTTGAGCCCTGGAGCGTAACAGAGGATGAGGGTGAGGAAGAGGGTGTGAGAGAAGAAACAGGAGAGTGGTTCTCAGACTAATGTATTTACCAGACGTTTGGGCTTTCTTAATAAATGGAGAATTCTGAGGTCTGCTGCCAGAGAATCTGATCCAGCAGGTGTGGATTGGAACCAGGGACCTAGATTTTTTCATTCTCACTGTGTGACTCTGATGCCAGTGATCTGAAGACCCAACTTTTGGAAACTGTGGGTTTCCTCCATTGAGCTAATAGAAAGTCTGCAACCCAACTCAGATTTTGACCTGGTGGCCTCTGTGAGGGTGTAGACGCCCTCGCTGGACAGCTGGAGGTGCTTGAATAGAAGGAGCTTCCTCTCTTTGAGAATTGCATTGAATCTAACCAGTCAAAGCTCTTTAAGATCCAGAAAGTTCCCTCAGGAACAGAGTGCCCTACTCTTCCTCACCTCTTAGCTAGTTTTTGGCCTCCTCTCTTGTCCTGGCCCAGTTTGTGGTTAGGGTAGCCAACTGCAGGGACTGGATGGTGGTAGGGTAGGCACTGAGGACACAGATCTTTCAGTGTTGAAACAGGGACAGTTGCAGACCTCTGGGATGGCTGGCCCCCCTGCTTGTACAGAAGCCCTCATTGTGTGTCCCACTGTCCCTCCGCTCAGCATACAGAAGGAGGCGTGGCATTGCGGCCAGATGAGTAGCTCAGCAGGCACGCTCCGTGTGTCAGTTGGAGCTGTTCCTTTTCTTTAGAGGAAACGCCCTTTGTGGTTTAGTTTCTTTGGTTCTTGAGGCTCATTTCCTGCAGCGACAGCAGGCTGAACGCAGGTAGCCTCACCTGGCTGGAGAAGTAACTTCTCGATGCCTCGTTTTTGTTAAGTATTATTATGCCAAGAATCATTGCCAGCTTAAAAAAAAAAAACTTTTTTTTTTTTAATTCTCCGCTGGGGTGGTACCTAAGATGTGGGTTTCCCAAGACTGGAGAAATTAGATCTTAAAACTGCCTCAAGGGAGGCTAGGGGTGGGGAAAGACCCCAGAAAGGGGAATCAGTGACAGAGGCCGTGTGATCTCACCTCACCCAGCAGATTTCCCTCTTTTATTAGCTTAGAGAGACCCTGGTGTATTCTTCCTGAATTCAGTTTGGAAGAGAGAAATGTGTTTTCTTGAGCGAGGAATGTCCCGCGGGTGGAATTCAGGCTGCTTTGTTCTCAGCTTGGGCTCCAGGATGAAACAGGGTCTGTAGACACAGCTCTGTTTGAACTAACATGACATTGCCCAGGGAGGAGGTGTTCCGAGCACACTGGAACCTGGACAGGCGTTGTCCTCAGTTGAGGGTGGACTGGGCAAGTGAGCAAGCTGAGTAAAACCCATTTTGAGGTTTTTAAAAGAGGTATATAAATATTGAAATGTGTGTATGTTGATAACAGAATCTGAAAGGAATTCTTGTTTTTAAAACATTTTTTTTGGTCTTTTTTAGGGCTGCAGGTGAAGCATATGGAAGTTCCCAGGGTAGAGGTTGAATCAGAACTGCAGCTGCTGGCCTACACCCCAGCCACAGTAGCACCAGATCTGAGCCACAACGGGAGCTCCTGAAAGGAATTCTTGAGAAGAATTCTGTTTTAAGCTAAGACAGTGTTGTAGAATCAGAGTAGCACACCTTCCAGGTGAAAAGGGAACAGCGTTCTCCTGGATGAACAGATCCTGGTATTTGTTACAACAGTGTTAGAACTCGGTAATCACCCGGGACATAATCTGATCCCAGAAGGTTTCCCATCTAACTGTAACTATATATATATACTGTCTTTTTAGAAGCCGCACCCATGGCATATGGAGGTTCCCAGGCTAGGGATCCAATCAGAGCTGTAGCCGCCAGCCTCCGCCACAGCCACAGCAACGCGGGATCCGAGCCACGTCTGTGACCTACACCACAGCTCACGGCAATGCTGGATCCTTAGCCCACTGAGCGAGATCAGGGATTGAACCCGCGTCCTTATGGATGCTAGTCGGGTTCGTTAACTGCCGAGCCATGATGGGAACTCCTTACCTAATTATATTTTGCATTTGCTAATACTAAAAATAATTTACAGTTGCAAACATGCGCTAATTGATGGAATAGTTGTGAGAGTAGGAAGGAAAATGTTCCAGAAGCTTTGTAATGGATGGGAAACCACCTTTGAATGGCAGCTTGTCCAAACCTGGGTAATTCGAGACTGATGTGAAAAAGATAGCCCTTGGAAGAGAGACTTAATATAGTTGTTTTCTGATGTGGGTTTACATGGATTGAATGGTGTCTCCTAAAATTTATGAAACATGTAGGATATTCCTGTAAAACACTGAGTCAGAGGGGATAAATTCTGTCCTGTGACTCTAGCATTACCAGGTATTACTAACACTGTTGTTAAAATGACCTGGAAACAAAAAGGCTATCGAGAAAGAATGCTTTGCCCTTATAAAGTGGCTTTGAGCCTAAGAGAGTAGAGTATTACTCCAGTAAATTCAAGCATAATTTTTTTTGTTGTGTGGCATGTAAAATTTGGTATGTGTTCGGTAAACTTGCAAGTCTGTGGAAAACACAACAGAGAGTGGCTTGTACACAGGATAACGTGTATGGTCGGAGTTCTGGCTGTGGCACAGTGGGTTAAGAATCTGACTGCAGTGGCTTGGGTCACGGAGGAGGCCGGCGTTCCATCCCTGGCCTGGTGCAATGAGTTAAAGAGTCCAGAGTAATTTGCAGCTGTGGCTCGAATTCAATTCTTCTTGGCCCAGAAACTTCCATACGTCATGGATGCAGCCATTAAAAAAAAAAAAAGATAGGAGTTCCCATCGTGGCTCAGTGGTTAATGAATCCGACTAGGAACCATGAGGTTGTGGGTTCGATCCCTGGCCTTGCTCAGTGGGTTAACGGTCTGGTGTTGCCGTGAGCTGTGGTGTGGGTTGCAGATGTGGCTCAGATCCTGCGTTGCTGTGGCTGTGGCAAAGGCTGGCGGCTACAGCTCCGATTATACCCCTAGCCTGGGAACCTCCATATGCCGTGAGTGCGGCCCTAGAAAAGGCAAAAAACAGCAACAGAAAAAGGTAATGCTCAACATCAAGTGGTCCCATGGGCGGATACTACCTGGAGAATCAGAGATGCTGTCCTGGAAGCCATGTCACCCATCCAGCCTCTACTCTGCCGTTAATCTTGAGATCTCTATTTCTTTGGAAGCTGTAGCCCTAGGATTGATATAATTGAATCATTACTGATAACAGTAGCTAACAAGCTAACATGAACTTGACGCTCACAATGGGTTGTGCACTGTTCTAAGTGATTTGCCTGCATTGACTTGTAAAATCCTTACAACTCTCTGAAAATGCTCTATATTTTCTCTCCTCGTTTTAAGATGGGGAGGTTCTTAGTACAGAGAAGAGAACAGTAAGTCAGAGTCACACAGCATGTAAGTAGGAGAACTGAGATAGAGTCTGGTTTTGGAACTTGTGCTCTTCACCATCACCCTGTGTATGGCCTCCCCATTCACTTCATTGTGTCAAAAATAGTACTGCTTCTTGTACCTTGAAGCAATGACTTGTACTGAGAAATGACGTGAGGGCTTGCAGCCTTACAAATGGACTGAAAATGTCCAAAAAGAAAGCTGGCAAAAGAATGAAGTAGGACTCCAACCTCAAATCATTTAAAAATATTAACTCAAAACTTATGAGTTGAAGTTAGGTAACTCTTAGAAGAAAACAGGCATAAATCTTTGTGACCCTGGACTAGGCAGGAGCTTTATATAAGACACCAGAAGTGTACACAACAACAACAACAAAATAAATTGGATTCCATCAAAACTTAAAAACTCTTGTGCTTCAAAGGACATTCTCAAGAGAGTGTAATGACAGCTCACGAAATGTGAGAAAATATTTGCAAATTATGTATCTGATAAGGGATTTGTAACCAGAATATATTAAGAACTGTTACAAATAAATAATTAAAAGACAAATAACTCAGTTAAAATTGGGCAAACGATTTGAATAGACATTTCTCCAAAGAAGATATTCAAATGGCCAATAAGCATAAGAAAAGAGGCTTAGTTTCTATGGAAGTGCACATCGAAACCAGTGAGGTACCACTTCACACCCACTGGGATATACATAATCAAAAAGATGGACCAGTAGCAACTGTTGGTGAAGACATTAAGAAATTAGAACTCCAGTGGATAACTAGTGAGAATGTAAAACCAGTGCAACTACTTTGCAACACAGTCTGGCAGTTCCTCAGAAGGTTAAACACAGAGTTACCTGCTATGGTCCAACAGTTCTACTCCTTGTGGTAGACCCAAGAGTATCTAAAACATGCATTCACACGAAACTTGCACATCAGTGTTCATAGCAGCATTATTTATAATAGCCAAAAAGTGGAAACAATCCATCAAAAAAGGTGAATTCATCAAAAAGTGAAAATATGTATTAAATGATGAATGAATAAACAAAATACTGTGAATGTATGCAATGGAACACTGTTCAGCCCTAAAAAGGAATGAAGTACTATTACCTGATGTCGCATGATAAGCCTTGAAAACATTAAGCTAAATGAAAGAAACCAGACACCAAAGGCCATATATATTATATGATTCCATTTATATGAAACGTCCAGGACAGGCAGATACATAGAGTCAGATTAGTACTTGCTGTAGGCCCTTGGGAAAAAGGAGAGCATGGGAAGTGACTGCTGATGGGTACAGGGTTTCTTTTTGGGGTGATGAAAACATTCTGGAATTATATACAGGTGACTTTTTGAGAGTATACTAGAAACCACTGGAATGTGCACTCTAAAAAGAATTTTATGGCATTAGAATTATATCTCGATACATAAACATATACATAGTGAAAAAAATAAAAAAGCAATATATGCCTTTCTGGAGAGAGCTGGAAATGAAGTCACTATTGAGCATTCAAATAACACAAGAGTAGGAAATTTTACCAACTTCATTAGGGGAATGAGAACCAAGGGAAATTGGCGTCCAGCTTCTTGCCAGATGAGCTTCCTCCTCTTTTCTTTTTTCTTCTCCTTACTCCTGCTCTCAAACTTAGCAGTGGGAAGAAATGACTAGTTCAGTGGGGAGGAAAAAAGATGATGCTTCTGTTTCAGTCTCAAGGTCAGTGTTCCATGTCATGACCTGTCAAACACTCCAGAGGTTCCACATGTATTACAAAACAACATTTTGCAATGCTGACCCTCTCCTCACTGCCTTTATTAGTTTTGCGCTGTGCTGTGCTTTCCTCTGGGTTGGATTTTTTTTTTGTTTGTTTTAATTCTTTGGTTTTGTTACTTCTGCTTATTTATTTTGACAGAAAGAATTCCTCATAATGAGCCAAGTACAACCCACTGAGACCTAACTGTGGAGGATACATGTGGTCTTGTTTCAGAAACTTTGTTGTTTCTGGTTAATATGCATGGGGCTCATCTGATAGTGGGCTCTTAGCCCACTGTCAGCCCTAATCCCAGCATATCCTTCTTTCATGCTCTTCGTTAAAGATGGGGAGCAAGTGGGACTTGGAGCAGCAGCTTTTTTAAAAATTGAGATGTAATTGACCTGTAACCTTGTATCGTTTCAGTGTACAACGTGATGATATCTGTATATATTGTGAAATGATCACAACAGTAAGTTTAGTTAACATCTGTCACCACGTATAGTTACACGTTGTTTTTCTTGTGATGAGAACTTTTAAGATTTACTCTGTTAGGCAGTTTCAGATATGCACTACAGTACTGTTAACTGCGGTCCCCACGCTGTACGTTACATTCTCCAGAGCCTGTTCATCTTATAACTGGAAGTTTGTACCTTTGGACACCCTTCACACATCTCGCCTTCTCCTTACAACCCCCCCTCACCTTTTGCAACCACCAGTCTGTTCCCTGTATCTATGAGTCCAGTTTCTTTTCTATTCCACATATAAGTGAAATCATATGGTATTTGTCTTTCTCTGTCTGACTTGCTTCACTTAGCATAATGCCCTCATAAGGTGTACCCATGATGTTGCAAATGGCAAGATTTCCTTCTTTTTCATGGCCGAATACTATTTCATTGTATGCACGTGCATGCACGCGCATGTGTGTTTGTGTGATGTTTTCTTTATTCATTCATCCGTTAGTAGCACTGAGGTTGCCTCGCTGTTTTGGCTGTGGTGAAAAATGCTGGCATGAACAGGACTAGCTTTTTTTTTTCCTTCTCTCTCTCCCTAATACTATGTTTCCATGTTTTGTGTACATTCTCATTTTTCTCACCCTTTTTCTTTTCTTTTTAAGCAATCCTAGGCTAACTTGAGGCTTAGAAAATGTGTTGATGGTGTTTTGTCTCCCCCAACCCTGCTTTAGCTGCCCCATTTCCATTTCTGATCTTTCTTTTCCGGATACTCATTCTTCTTACATTTTTACTAATTAATTACCCTAACTGTGGAATTTTATTCCCCTCAACTTTCATTGATCCTTAGCTGTCCCATGTTCCACCTCTTAGGACCCAGTTTAAAGACTAAATTTCAGATGATAAAGTCGAAAATGGAAATTTTCTAGTTCCATCATTATTTCTGCTTTTATTTGCTGTGATTCTTTTAAATGGGTGAAGTTTCCATCATCGTTTATTTGGTTATCCTGAAATATAGTTTGGAAAGAAGAAACAGGGTGTACATTATTCAGCCTTGCCTTGTATTTGTCATTTGTCAGCATGATGACTGGGGCTCCAGCGCCTTTTACTACGGTCACTAGTGAGCCGTTCTTTACTGTTTGGGGGTGGAGGTGGAAGGAGGTCTTATCAACTCATTATCAACTCATGGACTTTATAGAATTGATATGTTTGAATAAGTTGCCGTCCTTCTTTTTGATATTCAAATTGTCCTGCCTTGGGCCAGTGGAGGCTCCTTCTAGATGGTTTGCGTGTCTTCTTGACACCACCTTATTAGTCTGAGCCACTGACTTCTGGGCAGCACTTTCCACCTCATTAAGTAATTGGATTAGTTGGGCTTTAAGATTCCTTTCAGTTCTAGCTTTTCTGCCTCCAAAAAGTGCCAATTTTAATATCCTGCAATAAACTCTTTTATGCTGGAGATTTACTGTTTTGATTTTTTTTTCCCTTTTGAGTTCACCGAGTAGGTAAATGAATGCATTGGAAAATACGAAATGTTTTTGTTTCCTCCCTTCTGACCTTTTAGCTCTCACTTATGTAACTCTGGCCCAGGATACTTCCACGCTCTAAATTCAGTATCTACGCAGAAAAACAAAACAAAATAAGCCATGGAAACATTTCTGTCCTTAAGACTGTAATGAGGCTTACCAAGGAAGTACCTGATTTTGAAGATGGATTTTTTTGAGATATATCAGAATTAGTTATTATTCCAAATGTGATATTTTTCTTACCTTCTAGTTGAGGCAGGAAAGAAGACTGGATAGCTGTATTTTATCCCATAGCCCTGGTAAGGCAGAATGAGGAGATGAGGGGGGCTTGAAGCACCCCAATGAGCTGTTCAGGGAAGTCCAGAAGGCCGCAAAGCTGGCCAGCTCTTGCCAGGTGGCTGCAGAGTCAGCCCCAGTTTCTACAAGCTGAGAGCTGGAGTCAGTCCATCCAGGCAGGGCCTGAACCAGATCCCGGCAGCTGGGCCAAGTCCTGAGGCTGTCCCTGGGACCAGAAGGTATAACCAGAGGGAAGCGTGGATTTAAATTCCAGGGCATGAGACAAAAGCTCATCATATCGAAGGAGGGGAAACTGAAAATGACTGTTGTATAAGATGCTGGAAGGACACTATCTCATACTAAACCGCCTGCAGAAAACTTAAGAAGTGCCTGATTTTTGTTTCTGTCTGTCCCCTGTGGAGCACATGTGATTTCAAAGGCAACTCTGTGGGGTGCAGGGAGAAAAGAGCATGCTTTTATTTCTCATTTTGGCACAAATCCTCCAAACTATTTTTGATGGCAAGGAAACAAAACTTACATTCCCTCTGGATTCACTTGCATTTAGCAGACCCACCTTCGTTTTCCTCAGGTGACAGTTTTCACTTCTTCAACCTGTGCATTCTCCCTACTTTGAAGCTTTATTTTGTAGGAAAAAGGCAAGGGTGCCACTAGATGATTTCGGGTGAAGCCTTAAGACATCAGCTCGTCAGCTGCACTGCCCACCTCCCCACCCCAAATTCTTTCTTCCTACGAAAAAAAGTGTTCTCAGAACTGAAAGCAGTGGTTTATAAAACTGTTTAAAACTATGAAACACCTTTTTAATATGAGTCTTAGGTTGTGAAAAGGAGCTCCTGATTTCATTTCAATATGACGGGACACCTTGTTGAAGAGCGAATAGCTTCAGCCTGTTGCATGTGCCAGCTGTGTGTGTTTGTGTGTGTGTGTGTGTAAGCTTCTTGAGACCCAAATTAGAGACATTGGGGCTGTTTTCAATGACTCCATCTCTCCCTTACCAGCACCAGATGTTTCTTTCAGGTATGTTTTGGGGAAAAGTTTCCTTTGCGGCCTCTTTGCCTTGCCTTTCCCCCCAGCTACTCCTCCACACCCAGGCTTCACTGCAGACTGATTCAGGCTATGCTGTTTTTTATTTCTTTTGGCCTGTTTATTTCTGATCATTTTGTAGTATTTTTTTCCAAATCGTGTGTTCCCTATTCTGCTTGAAACTTTGGATCCTGATATAGTTGGGCGGTGGTTCTGCTTGACTTCAAGAGTGATCCTAATGAGCCAAAAGTGGTTGGTGTTTTTATTACCATGAGGGTCTTGTGACTTTTCAGGAAGAAAATGCCACTCTGTGGCCCTGGTCTGATTATTACAGGTCAGCAAATGACGGGCAAGATATTTATTAACTCTGATAGATTCGCCATTAGACTTCTTTATCCCTGTATTAATAACTCATAAATCCTTGGTCTTCTTTCTCATTGTTCATGATGTTGCCTTAAATTATAAAGAACAGTAATACAGTAGTCATGATAGTTATATCAATATGCTAAAAGATTTGCTCTCCTCCCCTTCATCCTCCATTAAAATAGAACCCTCTCTGAAGAGTTAGGTTATGAGTAGAATGAATGTATGTTGATCTAGTCAGCAATGTTATGATCTAAAAGCATTTATCAAAGGGCCAAGTATAGAAGGAACTTTAGGCATGGGAGATGGCACTGATAAGTCCAGAACGAGGGGATCAAGTGGTGAGGATTTATGGGCCACTGGGAAGGCCAGGATGCCTTGGACTGAAGGTTTATGTGCATAAAAGATTCTAGTGAACTTTTTAAACAATGGATTCAGTGTATGAATGGAGTTGATGGCAGAGAACTTTACAAATATGAAGTTTTATCTACAGATATGAAGTAATTAGCAGTTGTACTCAGATCGTATAACTCATTTAAGTTATTTAGACTGGCAAAGTTGAAAGAAAGCTATAAAATTATAAGCAGTTTTTTTCAGCAGATACAGTGAAATATGCTAAAATGACTCAAGGTACAAGTTAATTTTTTGACATTGTACAAGATGGTTGCAATATTATAAGATCTTCAGGAGTGACGACCTTGTCTGGTTTAGTTTTGTGTCTTCCAAGAGGTATATCTTAGCACAGTACCTTGCACATGGGGGGCTTTTAGTAGTTTTCATTGAATGAAAGCTTTAATTTAATATAAAGACATCCTGTGTGAGGTGTTAGCCTCAAAGAGGCATTGTAAGTGACACTCCAGAGTACCCTTAGAAGGTTAGTTTCATTGTCCAGGGAATATGTTATGTGTTGATAAAGTCCCATCGATACTAGGCTTTTCATAAATATTTTGAGGTGGCTGTTAGAACCATCCAGAGTGATTTTATGGATCAGTATCAGAAGGTATGTGAGACTTGATTCTTGACATTACAGAAATGGTATTATAGTAGGAAGATAAGAGTATTCATTGGGGAAAAATTAGAAAATCAAGAGAGTACACAAAGCAGAAATACTGAAAGGAGTGTGAGTAGATATTCACTGTCACTCTTTTTCTTCATGTCTCTTTTCCTTAGGAAATTTATCTGTGTTATATTTTCAACTGATGTTTCTATTGATGACTCAAATTGGTATCTTTCCTGGATTTCATACCTGGACACTGAGCATTTTCCCATCATCAAATTTCATATCTCTAAACTCAACCAGATTAAGTCCCTTTGCCTTTTTCTTTTTTCAAAATTCCACTTTGCTTTATTGTGCTTCACAGATACCGTAGTTTTTGTTAAGTTTTTTAAAAAAAATTATAGTTGATTTACAGTGTTTTGCCAGTTTCTGCTGTGTAGCAGAGTGACTCAGTCATACATATACACACACATTCATTTTTAAAAAAGACTATTTTCCATTGTGGTCTATCCCAAGAGACTGGATATAGTTGACTGTGCTGTACAGTAGGATCTTGCTGTTTATCCATTCTAAATACAATAGTTCACATCTACTAACCCCAACTCCCGGTCCATCCCACTCTCTCCCAGCTCCCCCCTTAGCAACCACAAGTCTGTTCTCCATGTCTGTGAGTCTGTTTTTGTTCTGTAGATAGGTTCATTTGTGTCATATTTTAGTTCTGATCCCACATATAAGTGATATCATTTGGTATTTGTCTTTTCTCTTCCTGACTTATTTCACTTAGTATGATAATCTCTAGTTGCATCCATATTGCTGCAAATGGCATTATTTCTTTTTTATGGCTGAGTAGTATTCCATTGTATATATGTACCACATCTTCTTAATCCATTTATCTGTTGATGGACATTTAGGTTGTTTCCATGTTTTGGCTATTGCAAATAGTGCTGCTGTGAACATAGGGGTGCATGTACCTTTTTGAATTATAGTTTTGTCCAGATATATACCCAGGAGTGAGATTGCTGGATCATATGGTAGTTCTGTTTTGGTTTTCTGAGGAGCCTATATACTGTGATTGTACCAATTTACATTCCCACCAATAGACTAGCAGGGTTCCCTTTTCTCCACACCCTCCCCCAGCATTTTTTATTTGTAGACTTATTAATGATGGCCATTCTGACTAATGTGAGGTGGTACTTCATTGTAGTTTTGGTTTGCATTTCTCTAATAATGAGTGATTTTAAGCATCTTTTCATGTGTCTACTGGCCTTCTGTATGTCTTCTTTGAAGGAATGTTTATTTAAGTCTTATCCCCATTTTTCATTTGCATTGTTTGATTTTTTTTTGTTGTTGAATTATATCCTTTTTCTGTAATAGTATTGTTCTGTTCACCCAGGCTTAAAGTCGTTGATTTTTTTCTGTATATATATATATTTTTTTCCCCCTTATGTTTATAAATCGTCATTGCCACTCTGGGTCATGAATAGATCAAGAGAATAGAAGAGATTTTTAAGCAAATAAGCCCTTATATACAGAAGATGGTGGTGGACAGGAGGGAGTACAGTGATGTTCTCGGAACTCTGATGGAAGACATGGACAGTGGAGTTTTGACTTAATGATACTGAGAAAGATCTGTTTCAGGGCAAGGGATACAGTGGGAGAAATCTCCACATTCCTTGGCTTGAAACGTTTGTTATATGTTGCTTAATATTGCTGTTTCAAATTTTGATTAATAGAATTTTGCTTTAAATGTTTTGGAAAATATTGAAAGGAAGCCTATTATTAAATTTGCTTTTTTCTACTACTGTGTTTTTCTGGTGTATGTGTAACTTTAAATAAAAAACACTGATTCTTAGTGCCATGGTCTCAGGGTCATCTCATGTGTAGCTGATGATTAGTGGAATGAACTGCCATGTGTTGCAGGCTGTCTCTTGCTGGTGGTATTTAAACAAAGATGACATTGCTGTTTCAGATACTGAAGACATGAACCTGGGATTGGGTAGGAGATTGGACTATCTCTCTATGACCCCATCTAAGATTAAGATTTTGCCCTTTTATGTGATACCTAAGAGAATTATTTAAAAATTTATCTCTGCTGTTATATAATATACTGACAATAAGCCTGCATTGATTTTGGCTTTTCCTATAGCACTTTGGAAAGTTATAAAGTCAGATATTTACAATAACATCCAGGGGTGCCGCCACTGGCAGAGTGTGCATTACATCGTGATTGTTGAATTAAACTAAGCTATTCTTTTGCTTTTGTTGACATGGAACTTGGTGGGAGGTGCTGAACCTCGGAAGCACAGGGTTTAGTATTTTCATGGCATTCAGGTGGTCTGCAGACAGCCTGACCGAATTTATAAAGCCATGTTATTATAAATGCTCAGCATATCTCTCCATAAGGTAGGAGGGGATAGAAAGAAATACCTTTTCCTTCTTTGAACAGAAGCCATGCAAGACAAGGGATGAAAGGGTGTTATCTGGGGGGACTTGGTCTGTACTATTAAAAAAAATTTTTTGGATCCAAGCACATTTTAGGAATGATCTCCTGATTTTTCAGCCATATCCAGTTTTCTCAATCTGGTACTTTTAGAGATTCTTCCTCTACTGCAGAGAAGAAGCTAGAGGTTATTGTATGAAGCTTGAAAAATGTAGTTCCTTTAGATCTTTTGCCAGTATTCCATCATCATTTTGGAACAAAGAACATGGTAAACATCCACAGCTTACATAATGGAAGAATTCCTTTGAACCAGATTGACCATAAAGAAATATCTCCATAGCAGCAAATGCAGAGCTGTGTGTATCTAGCACGGGTCCAGACTTCCTCTGGAGCGCTTTGGTCTCTCCAGCAAGCATCTTCATTATTGTTCTAACCCTTTCAAATAGGTGGTCCTTGGTGGTTTTGCTATCACAAAGTACTTTTGAAGAGTGTCACTTCATAAATGTGAAGCATGATGGAAGAGAAAATTCGTGTTTTACAGCCTTGGTGATTAATAAGTGATTCAGGCAAGAATGATCAGTGGATGGTAAAGTCGGTGAGTGAAAGGTGTTGTGGTCAGAATATTCTCAAAGTGTTGCCCTTTGGGCTGCTTGATTACAAAGGGAAAAAGCTGTCTTTAGGATCGAGAATACTAAACATGTGATCAAATTTATGCAATCTAACATCATCAAAAGGGGAACAAATTGGTGTCATGTACCCACTAATTTGGTAGCCCTGCCCATCACTTTGGCAGCGTTCCTGCCCCAAACGTGTAACCTGAACCCAATCACGAGGGAACAGACAGATCAAAAAATGAGAGCTTGTTTTCTTAAGAAATGCCAGTCATTGTAGATCAAAAAAGCTAGGGAAGCTATATTTTGATTAAAGGAGACTAAAGAAATATGACATCTAAATGCAGTATATGATCTCAGATTGCATCCCAGATCAGGGCAACAGCTGTAAAGGACGTTTATTGGGAAAATTTGAAAACAGGGACCATGTATTTGATAATAATGTATCAATGTTCACTTTCTTGAGTGCAATAATTTTGTATATGTAAGAGAATATTTTTGTTCCTAGGAGGTTAAAATTGAAGTATTTACTACTTAATTGTTATGATGCTCGCTATTAACTTTTATATGTCATATAATATATATAATTTTTATTATATAATTTATATAAGAAATATGTGTATAGTCTTTTGAAAGTAATACATTGTATTAAATATACATACTTTCTTTAAATATACGTATACACATTTATGTGTGTGTAAAGCAAATATGGCAAAATATTGACAACTGGTGTATCTAGATAGAGAGCACATTCATTGCACTATTTTTGAAATCTTTCTGAGGTTTGAATTTTTTTTAATACTGATTTTTATTTTTTTCATTAGAGCTGGTTTACAGTGTTCTGTCAGTTTTCTACTGTACAGCAAGGTGATCCAGTTACATATACATATATACATTCTTTTTCTCACATTATCATGCTCTGTCATAAGTGACTAGATATAGTTCCCAGTGCTATACAGCAGGATCTCATTGCTTATCCATTCCAAAGGCAAGAGTTTGCATCTATTAACCCCCAATTCCTAGTCCATCCCACTCCCTCCCCCTCCCCCTTCCCCTTGGCAACCACAAGTCTCTTCTCCATGTCCATGATTTTCTTTTATGTGGAAAGGTTCATTCGTGCCATATGTTAGATTCCAGATATAAGTGATATCATATGGTGTTTGTCTTTCTCTTTGACTTACTTCACTTAGTATGAGAGTCTCTGGTTCCATCCATGTTGCTGCAGGTGGCATTATTTTGTTCTTTTTTATTTCTGAATAGTATTCCACTGCGTATATATACCACATCTTCTTAATCCATTCATCTGTCAATGGACATTTAGGTTGTTTCCATGTCAAAGTTTTGATTAAGTCTAACTTTTCTATTGTGCCATTTAGGATCTCTGTTGCCTTATTGATTTCCTGTCTGTTGATGTGAGTGGGGTAGGTTTGAGAGGATCTGTCCATTGATATGAGTGGGGTATGTTTGAAATTTTTTAAACTAAAGAGTTGGGGGAAAGACCTTTTGTTTTAGGGATGAGGTAGTAGAGATAGATGTTGAGCTATTAAGCTTATGTTATGAGAAAATGGCATTTTATCATTGTTGAATAAAGCAAAGTTCGATGATACAGTCCACTGAAAATAAGTATTCACAAACATAAACACTGAGTGAACTTGACTCATATAGTCTGGAATTAGGTACTTTTAGTGTAGAGAAAGGATTGTAGTTGGGTGTCTTCATCGTTCTCTTTTGTTTTTACAAAATTGACTTTCTCCTGTTAGGGGTCCTTAGTTCATAGAATTTTTATAAGAATTAAGGAGATAATGTATGTGAAACTGCTTGTAAGCTGTGAAAATTATCTCTCCAAGTTTCTTTGTGTTTAGGGTATAACTTGTGCTGAATGATAACACCTGGTGCTGTATTTTATCAGTGTAACGAATATGCACTCATAGGAAGACAAGCTGGGTCAGTGACTTTATTAAGACTCATTCCATAACATCCATAATTTAGAAAAATAAAGCTGCCTCCATGTAGATAAGATTAGCATAGTTCTGCCTTATGGCATGTCTAGAACAGTGTCTAAATACATATAATAAATATTAGCTTTTTCAGTAATGAAACAAAACCTCACTTACTTTTAATGCTCATTTAGCCAGTTGCACTTATGGAAAAATCTTTCCCCAGAGGTTGGAAAAAGAGCAAATAAGAGCCTTAACATAAGTTAATAGAACATTAAATAGAGAAAAGCTGAGCTGCTTGCTGTGCTATTATCTTATGATAATTTCAATGTAGATTTTTAAGTATGCTTTCAGAATTTTACTGTTACACTAAATATAAAATTGAGTCAATGTATATGGAGTACTTAGAATGAATATGGAATATAAACGTTTTGCCCCTTCAGAGGGAGATAGGCCAGGATATAAAATGGTGATATTTTGATCACAATTGAAAGAAAATTGTGTAGAAAGGATGATGACAAGGAGGGAGTTAGAGGGAACAAGTATAATCCACTAGCTAGAGGAGACATTCCTGTCAGTTATGGAACTTAAAAAGGTTCTTCTGCTAGTGTAAACAGCTCAGGCGTAGCCTGTGGTGGGCACAGGTTTCACTGGTGATTAGCCAGAGTGACATCAAGTTTCTGTCTTTGTTATTTGGCATATGAGGTGATTGTGATAATGAATATTTTAAATGACAGCAATCATTGAGTAATTACTGTGTACCTGGAGCAGTGTTAAATGCTTTTGTGTTTCCTCGCTTACATCTCTGTAAGATATGTATGTACTTCTAATGTTCTTATTTTACAGATAAGTAGGGTGGACTCGGGTTAAATAACTTGTGTAGGATCACACAGAGAGTAGTGGCAGAGTTGCTTCTTAAACCCAGGTTGTTTGACCTCGGAGCCCACTTTATAACTGCCGTACTACACTTAACTAACTCTCCAAAGTTGATATTGGAAGGAACAGATTAAGAAGAGATGGAGACTTTTTAGAGGTAAGACATGTTTTTAGTGGATAATAAAGAGACGGGAATAATTCTTAACATTAAAAAAAAAAAACCTAAACATAACTAGGGAAGATATATGATACAACAGTTTTCAAGTAGCACAAAACAGCAATCTTTCAGAGAAGAAAAGCATGAAATTGTTCTAGTGTCTTGCCCGGAGTATATATTTTCAGATATATAACAGGCCAGTTATCACCTTCAGTTGAGAAAACCCTGTTCAGAGTTTGAAGAGGCCACAGCCGCTAGAATTCACAGGATATCTGGGATAAGAGAGAGCTACACAGAAAGCCAGCTCCCGAGATCTGCAGAGTTTTCAGTGAACAGAAAGCTGCTTAAGGCCAGGAAAAGACATGGAAAGAATCAGGTGGAATCATTATTAGAGCACAGTAGTTTATATTTTCCACTACTCAGTGTGGAAAGACCTCCTAACATGCAGGGCATCAGTTGGAGTTCTCAGAAGACCATTGCCTCAGTCATGTGGCAGAATTAGCCCTTAACTAGACTCTCCTGGTCTTGCTTAACAAAGCTTAAAAGCATGCCATGGAAGGATCAAGTTGTTTCCAAGTAATTTTATGGCATCCAGCACAAAGCCCCCAAATATTTAAAGGAACATAAAAAATTCCAGCTTCAACAGTGTAAAATTCACATTGTCTGGCAACCAGTCTGAAATGAAGCAGGAAAATATGACCCACAATGAGGAGAAAAACAGTCTATAAATAAAGGCCCAGAAATTGCACCCAAAACAGCAGAATGTACATTCTTTTCAAATGCACATACCAAGATAGACCAATTGGAACTTGAAATCAAAAAACAAAGCCCTTTACAATAGCATCAAAAAAATACTTTGGGATAAATTTAACAAAGCTGTGTAAAAATAAGACCTCTACACCAAAACCTAGAAAATGTTGCTGAGAAAAGTTAATTAACGTCTAAATAAATGGATAGATATACCATGCTCATGAATTGGAAGACTCGGTATTGTTTTGTCAGTTCTCTCCAAATTGATCTATATATTCAGTATTCTCCCAGTGGAAACCCAGAAGCCTTTTTATTTTGTAGAATTTGACTTGCTGACTTAAGAACATAATTTTGAAAAATAAGAACAAAATTGAAACATAAACTACCTGATTTCAAGACTTATTATAAAGGTTTAGTACTCAAGATGGTGTGATAGTAGCATAAAAGTAGAATATACATAGCACAGTGGGAGGCAGTGATTTTCCATGAAGATGGCAAGTTAATTCAGTTGAGTAAGGAAAATTTTTTCAACAAATGGTTCTGGAACTATTATATAGCCATGTACGTGAAAAAAAAAAAAAAGGAAAGGACCACAAACCTTATCTTATACCACATATAGAAATTAACTTGAAGTGGATCATAAAGTTAAGGTATGAGTTAAGGCAATTAGATTTCTAGAATAAAATGTAGAAGAAAATTTTAGTGACCATGATTTAGGCAATTATTTTAAAAATATGACAACATAGGGACAAACTATAGAAGAAAAAGTAGATAAATTATACTTCATGAGAATTAAAGTTTCTCTTCTCAAAAGATACTAAATAAGATAATAGAACAGGAAGATAGAACCTGGGAGAAAATATTTGCCTAGTATGTATCACACGAGGGACTCGTATCCACAATGTACAAAGAACTCTTAGAACTGCGTAGTAAGAAGACAAAAAACTCCTGGTTCCTGTTGTGGCTTAGTGGAAATGAACCTGACTAGGATCCATGAGGATGTGGGTTCGATCCCTGACCTTGTTCAGTGGGTTAAGGATCTGGCGTTGCTGTGAGCTGTGGTGTAGGTTTCACATGCTGCTCAGCCCAGCTTTGCTGTGGCTCTGGTGTAGGCTGTCAGCTGCAGCTCAGATTCCACCCCTAGCCTGGAAACTTCCATATGCTGCAGGTGCAGTCCTAGAAAGAAAAAAAAAAAAGACTGACCACATCAAAAGTTAAAAAGGGTGTAGAGAAACTGGAAGTTTCAGATGTTGCTAGTGAATATAAAAAATTGTAAGGTTATTTATAAAACAATTTGGTAGTTTCCTAAAAAGTTGGGTACCATACCCCATAGCCATTCCACTGTAAGATCGTTATCCAAGAGAAGTAAAACCTTATGAGTACAACATATGTGTATAAAGACTTGTACATAAATGTTCATAGATCTGTAGATTTATTTCTAATAGCTCCAAACTGGAAACAACCCAAATGTCCATCAGCAGATGAATGGATAATAAATTTTAATGTATTCATACAAAGTAATACTACTTAGCTGCAAAAAGGAACAAAATATCAATTACTCAACAACATGGGTGAATCTCTATACAGAGTGAAAGAAATCGCATTGTAACATGTATCTCCTGTATGAGTCATTTAAAATTCTAGAAAATGCAAACTGATCTATTGCAATAGGAAGCATATTGATGGTTCCCTGAGTCTGGGTTAGTGGGGAAGAAAGAGGAGATGGATTACAAAGGGATGTGAAGAAACTGTTATTATGGAAATGTTCATTATCTTGATTGTGGTGATGGTTTCATGGCATACATATGTCAAAACCCATTACGTTGTACGTTTTAAATATGTGCAGTATATTGTGTGCCAGTTATACCTCATTAAAGCTGTGAAAAGAATCCTAACTTATACCACTGGTGAGATGCTGAGGTCGCGTATTAACAGTTGTGGTAGAAGCCTAGACATTTAGAGCAGATGAGACCCTAGAGATGATCTTTATCATCACTGAGAAGTAAATGATTTGTCTAGGATAGTCACATATCACTCAATTAAGCCTTATTAAAATACTACATCTCGTGACGCTCTCCTTAGGATGTTAGTTCCAGGAAGACTGGATTTGTCTTGTCCATCTTCGTGGCTTCCATCTGCTTTAGACAGTATTTTGTACATAGTGATGCTGAATAAATATATGCCGGTTAGCTAAAAGCATGATGTTTTCCTAAGTTGAATTATAGATGAGAACTGCTTCACTTTCTTGGTAGAGTGGAAAGCTGCACTCAGTAAGTGGTGGATCTTGTTACAATTTCCACTTCTTGAACTTCTGAGAGTTCCTTTGGACACAAAGTTGCTTCATTGGCATGCTTGGCATGGCTTGAGTCTAGGAAGGCCCCCGAGGCGCAGGTGGAACAGAACTGACTGGGGTACACATTATGTAGGCTTTGCAAGTGACAGAGATGCCAAAATCCAGCAGCCTAAATAAGATAAAAGTGTATTTCTCTGTCACCTAAGTCTGTGAAGCCATCAGAGACCTGGGCTCAGTCTTGCTTTTCCACCGTCCCTTCATCTTGCCCTTGTCCAAATGTTTCATAGTGACTCTCATCAAGTCCACTTTCCCTCTAACAGGAAGAGTGGGGGTGATGCGAAATGAAAAACTGTGACCACAGAGCTTTTCCCATCGCTTTTATTCAGATCGTTTTGGCCAGAGCTGCCACTAGGCCACCCCTAGCTGCAGGTGAGCTGGGCATGAAGTCTGATCCTAGAAGAACAGAGAAGAAATACTGTGGGGTGACCTGCTGTCTGAGCCACAGGAAAGGATCTGAGTATCGCGGGAGTTTCAGACTTACAGATACCTGGAGTTCAAGAAGGTCATGAAATTGTAATGTCGCCGAGTCCTTCCCTTCTTGTTTCAATTCAGGAGTGACAGAGGGAAGAGCTTGAGGGATGTGGCTCAGTCTTTCACCGCATCGCTGACACATCCACTTCTTTTTTTTTTTTGCCTTTTGTCATTTTAGGGCCGCACCCGCGGCTTGTGGAGGTTCCCAGGCTAGGGGTCTAACAGGAGCTGTAGCTGACAGCCTTCGCCACAGCCACAGCAACGCGGGATCCGAGCCGTGTTTGCGATCTACACCACAGCTCATGGCAACGCCGGGTCCTTAACCCACTGAGCAAGGCCAGGGGTTGAACCCACAACCTCATGGTTCCTAGTCGGATTCGTTAACCACTGTGCCACGACGGGAACTCCCGACACATCCACTTCTATTTCAGGTTGTGAATGAAGGAGACGACCCTCCCTTCTCTAAGGTTACATTCTGGTGGCTAATATTTCGGCCAAAAAGCCACAAGATGTTCTCACGGAGGTCGATAGGCGGGGATGGAATCTCCGATAAGAAAAACTGCTGCAAGAGCCATCTGAGAAAGACTGGCAGGAAATGTGTTATTACCATTTAATAACAGATGGTAGTTTAGTCATTGCTGAGGACTTTGTAATATTGTTTACAAAAATCAATTGCTTACAATTTTGTGAAGCAGCTGATTTTAATTTTCACTTTTTCGAGGGGAGGAAACCAAGTCATGGAAGGGTTTATGATGAAGCAGCTCTGTTCACCGAGTGAATTCGTGGCACAGATCAGTGCTGGAAACTCAGGTTATGGGTTTGCCATCCGTTTCTTTGCCCATTAGGTCATCTTTCTTTTGGAGAAAATGAGAAATGATCTAAAGAAAAAGAAAGAAAATTTAGGAACTTTCCTCCCCAAGCCCCATATTAATAGAGTCGACATTTCTCTCTTGATTGTCCCGAGGTCGGCCCCCTAGAGTTCACGGGGAACTGACTGCCTGGTCCTCAGAGCCATGCATGGTGCTCTTTATCTTTTACACAGGGTGCAAGAGCGTTGCTTAGCAACAGTGATTCTTCCAGCTCTCACAACTGCTGCAGCCCGCGGAACTGACAATAGAGTGGAGTTTGAGAGCGAGATTCTCATTTTTCAGGTTCGTCATTGTGGTGGTGGGGGGGGTAAAGAAAGAAAAAGCAAATAAGATGAAAGAATCACAGTCAACAGCATGATGCAGAAGGGTTTTGGCTGATGGTGGAGAATGGTTGAGGCCATGCATCCTACACTTGATTCATAAATGCTGGCTGGGAGAACTACAAGGGAATAATCACAGCAGCAGAGGTTAATTAGAGAAAGTAAAGAGGCAGCAGAACAAGGTGGCCAGGCAGTCTGGAAGTGTCTGACCAACAGGATGTCTAGAGCACTTTCATCCTCTCTGTTTTGGGGGGTGTTTGTTTCCTTTCCCCCCATTTTGGTCCAGGTTATTGGGGATGTTTTTGAAGGGATATAGAAAGGGTGGAGGGAGGCTTTTTAAGTTTTTCCCCAACTCACTTATTGGCAGTCTTAAAAGTGGGGTAAGCAGCTTCTTCTCGAGTGTTAAGTGTTTAAAAAGATGTTCGGGACAGCGACTTTCAGCAGTGATGTCAGGGTGGTCTGTCTGTGGTTCGTGCTCTGAAGCCCAGCAGCACTGGACACTTGGAAATGCTCCACGGCCCTCGAGGTAATTTTAATGTTAGAAATGCTCTCATTTCCTGGTTCGCAGTCTTTCTCTCTCTTCCCATCATTTTATGGAGATAAAATGGAGGCGCATGTGCTGACCACTCATACGAGATATTTCAGACCTGAGATTACAATCTTTCATATCAAATGCAGTTACAGCCCTTTGTAGAGCAGTTTTCTGAAGTGAATCAGATGGGTTTTTCAGAGCTGAAGGAAGTCAGAGGATGAAATAAATAAAAGCAGAGAGGAAATTGAAAGGGGTGTGTGTGGGGGAAACATATGTTTTCAGATGATATTTTAAAATAGATGGAGAGTTGATGAGACAGAGATACTGAAGACCGACTCCAGATGGCGGGAATAGCAATGGCAAGCTGGTGTGAAGGGACAGAACGCAGGCTGGCAGCAGCCGGGGGTGGGGGAGGAAGTGAGGGAGAGGGAGAGAAAGGCTGTGGGGGAGGCTGAGGGAGGCTGCCATGCTGGTGGGCAGGACACTGAGAGCTTTTGAGGTTGTATAGAAAGAAAATTGAATTACTGAATCCATACAAATCACTCTTCAGTTTAATCATTTACTCAATGAGTTCATTCTTGTGATAGACCTGTATTTTGTTTATGGAAAAGGCAAACTTCACTTTGACTTCTTTGCTAAGGCTATGGTTATAGGCAAAACGGTATTCAAATCATTCACCAGTTAGAGGCCATGGAGGAAGCGGGCCAGAGGAGGACTCTATAAAATTTTGTTTTTTTCCGCATATATTCAAATTATGGTGATACACATTGAAGGATATTTATGCTTTCACGTAGCAGTCGTGTAGAGCCCTCAATGACCTGACTTCATCTTTATGAATTGATTGGGGGTGGGGGACAGTTACTGAGAGAGGAAATGGAGAAACAAGAAATTATTCCAGTTCTAGCACTAAGATGTCCAGAGTCAAGGAGAGGAAACCAAGTCATGGTAATTTTAGTGTTAGAAATGGAAGTAGTGGCTTCCCATTACAGAGAGGGGTAGAGAAATCCAGCCACTTTCTCTTTGTGTGGGATGACGTGATTTTATTTACGTAATAATTATTTAACGTCACTGGGTTTCCTGACTGAATTTGGCATGATGATTTCATTCATTGAGCCTTTATTGGCTGCCTGTTCTGTCCTCGAAGAGTTCTAGGGCTACAAAGAGGAAAAAGTCATAGTTCTGCCTTTGTCTTTTCTGTGAATGGATGAAAATGTGTCCTTTCACGTCTAGACTCTGTGTGTGCTGCTACGTTGTCACCTGAGAGGGGTCCACCGCCTGAGTCTAACACTGTCATAAATCTATACCCACCCCACTCTTTTGCCCCGTCGTTTTTCAGCTGACCCAGCGTTACTGATGTCTGCCTTTTCTAACCACTGTTTATGCTTAGATAATTGTGGGTAACAGCACTTCGCTATCAGGGTTACAAAAAACATAAAAATTCGAAAGGAGATTATTCTAAGTGTTCATTTTATGGAGGGCCATGAATTAAAATGGCAACCCTTGTCTAGTCCATTAAACAAGTCAAAGAATTTGTATGCAGAAGGTGACTGCTCTTGTGTCATTAGAGTCTTTTGCATGGAGCTGTGACTATTACATCAATAAAAAAAAAGTCTAATGTCTTCATTTATTGCGTGGTTCCTGTCATGTTTCAGGGAAATGCCAATAATTTCAGTTGTCGTGATTAAAGTAGTTGCATTTGGGAGAGTTGCATTCCAAGGTCCTCAGAAGTGGACTCAGCCTTATCTCTTCTGTTTACAGTTCTCTTGGATGTTTGCATTTGTTCTTATTCCTTGCCATGGAAACCTGTTTGTAAATCTTTTGTGGGTAATGATGTAACTAACCAGACTAGTAACCAGAGCCCCCAAAGCCTGACAATGCAAAAAAGGACTAGTTTAACTGAAATGGATGCAAGCCTGTTACTGTAGGGAATAGAAGGGACGTACCCTATTATTGTGTTTATTTTATTTGCTAAGAGGCAACAAATAGTATTTGGTAACAGTAGAGAATTGCCAGTGTGTGGGCAAAAAATTCCCAAAGTAGTGGAAGCTGAGAAGTTAAAACTCCTCCAAGTGTAGTTAAATGAAATCTAAGCTGAGAGGTATTACATTTTTGTTTTTAAGAACAGTTTTGCTGGTTACTGGTACTCTGATGAAGAAGGATAGAGGAGCCTGTGGGGGAGCTGGGGTGAAAGAGGCCCAGAGTGAGGTGAAAGGTAGAGACAAATTAAGCAAAGACAGACTGATGTGATGAAGTTGCTCTTAATCTCCGTTAAAAATATATAGGCAAAACCGAGTAGCTCTAAAAGCTGTGTACATATCTTGTCCTTTACAGACCCTTTAATACTGTCTAAAGGACTTCTTCAGGCTAATCTAAGGTACTACCCACAGCAAAACTTTTTGAAGACTGTGTTCTATGTAAGTCATGTTGTACCCAACTGGGGCTAAAGCAGTTAGCTCACTGAGGGTGAGGGCAGGGAGGAGAGGGAGGGGAGGAAGGGGGTGGAGGGAAGGTGAAGAGAGGGGCTTAGAGTTTCACTGGTATCCAAAGCCCAAAGAGATTCTATTTCTTTTAGAATCTAGTTTGTTTTCCCCAAGTCGCAATACTAACAACAGGGTCATTTTGACATATTACACTTTTTAGTCTGTGAGCTCTGTCCTCTTTGAAGAGAAAAGCACTGCGTCACTGTTGTGGAAAACACTCATGTAGAGTTTTAGAACTGGAAGATAATGTAGTCTAACCTCTTCATTGCTCTGATGAGGAAGCTGCAACCTATAAGGTTAAGTGACTTAATTGGCCTAATTAGTGGATTAGTAGAGATCAGAACCCAGGTACCCAGGTTTTCTTAAGTTCCAGTTCTGGCTTCTTTTTGTCCAGTAGTCTGAGGACTGTGGGGAGGGAGGGGGTTGGGGTGGGGGCAGAAGGAGGCAGGAGTAAGCCAAGCCATCTGGTCACTTTCTCCCAAGGCTGACGTCTGTGGACTACTGACTGAGAGAGTGAAGCTAACCAGTAGCCAGGAGATGAACTCCACCGGGTGTCCTTTTGTCTTTGAGCAAAGGGTGCTCTAAATTCAATTCAAGGTAAATTAACACGGAGACGGAAAATTCTAGTCTGATTTAGGTTACATTCTCGAGTTATGCTGTAAATCTCATTTGCTTCCTATTCCTTAAGCTCAACAATTTATATAGCAGCTCGGTGTTTGAATTTAAAAGGTAGGATTATGTGACTATCCTATTTTAACATCCTTAACTCAGTGTTTTCCAAAAGTTTATTGATTAAGAATTGAAAAGAATTCCTACATCTAAGGGAATGTGTACTTGGTTTTGGTCATCTCTACCCATCATTTTTCTTCACTCTGATCTTGATCCCCTTATCACTCCCTCTACCTGCCTTTCTTTGGCTAGATTTTCCCCAGCTTGATCCATACCTTGATCGAAGGTTGTCACATTTTCCCATTAACTGGATAACTCTCTGTAGGACATTTTTGAGACTCATCTTTCAGGACAGAGGTTCTTAAACTGTAGTGGACCTAAGAAAAGTCCAGGAGGTTGATTCTTGGACTTTACCTGTTAGACCCCAATAGAGTTGGTCTGAGACAAGGCCTTGGAACCTGTATTTTAAACAAACACTAACACTGACTTTGATGCAAGTGATCCATGAACACAGTGCTTAAAGGTGTCAGATTTTGGATGCACTCATATAAATCTTAGAGACATTTACACTTTGGGCACCTTTACCTAATTATAAGGAGCTTTTCCTGTGCTATTCCAGCCCCTGGTTCTGTCTGTTGGCCCTAGGTTTTTCTTCACTAATACTTAAGAAGAGTTGATGGGAAAGAATTGTCATTCTTATGGTTGATGAATCTGGTTCAGTGAATTTCACTTTCAGTACTATGAGATTTGGAAGCCAAGGGGTGACCGTACTGTATCATGTGATGTTAGCAGGTAAAACACATGCTGCCACCAAAGAATGACATTTAGAAGAAACAGGTTTTAAACAGTAGCCGACTGCTGGCCTACTTTAGACTCTTAAGAACTCATGAGAGCAAATTAAGTTGAGTGGTGATGCTTACACTGTCAAACCACAGATAAATAGAATTCTCTCTGGAAAGCTTGGAATGGAAAAAAGGATCTTTCACAAAAATCACAAAATGTTTCCTGGTTCTGAGAAAAAAAATTATCTCTGCACAAAGGAAGGTCAGTGAGAACTTTGGTATGCTTCATGGAGTATGAAAAACACCTGCAGTAGAGGCTTAGGAAAGTGATCTAGGACATTTTAGAAAAGATTTTGACAAGACGTGTATGGATTTGTGTATGAAGCAGTAGATTTTTCAGGAAAAAATTCGTTTTTCCTCTTCTAGTGATCGAACTTAGATGCCAGAGATCTGTGGATACAGGAGCCAAAGAGGACTGTGTATCTTTTCCCTTCCTAGATTTTATCAGCTCTTTGATCTCGAAGAAAGCACTTAAAACAGTCTGACCACATGTAGTTGCACATTCTTTCTCCTGTTCCAGCCTGTTGGCAAGAGTGGCATTTTGGAAATGTTATTCAGTTTTCACAGGCTTAGCATACTGAATAAACAGTGATGGAGGTTTTCCACTGCTGGTGGAGAGCTGATGAGCTTGGCTGTGGGTACCTGGTTCTTTCAAAGTGCTCTGTGATGGGAGGAGGAGACATAAGCAAACTAAGAGAGACCAGAAGCCACCTCTTGCTGCTGACTTCTTTCCTTTCTACCCATAAAATGTTGTCTAACTCATGCTCCTTTAATAAAATGCCTCAGACCCTCTGGGCCAGTAGAGTCTAGCACCACCATACATTTCATTGCCAAATGTGCGTCCTTTGAGTCACCAGGGTAGACACAGCCAGGTGAAAAGAGACCAAATCTTGAAGAATCTTTCTTTGTCTGTGTTAAAGTGGAAAAACGGTCTGCCCTGGTTTTAAATCACTAGAAATAATCTTAAAGTTCCTCACCTTTTTCTTTCTCTTGGAAGGTGCAAAAGAAGCCAAGAAAAAACTAATAAATTGAAAAAAACAATCTATATTCCCTCCTATTCTCTTTTTATAAACTTTTCCCACATCAGAAAGGATCTACTGTGAGTCCCTTTTGGACCCTGCCCATACGGGCCAGTTACTGCAAGTTTCAGAAAGACTTTGTTGTAATATAATTTCACCAGTTGCTTGGCATGGGTCCCTGATGGACAGGACTAGAAAACTGATAACAGAAGCTGGTGAAAAGGCAGAGGCTTTTAATGTCTTATTCAATTCAGTCTTCATAAGAGATATCAGATGCGAAGTGGCCTGGAGCAGTTCCCAGTTTTGATGAAAGTAAAGAGAGTCAAAATAGAAAAAGAGTTAAAAAGTGCTTTGAAGAACTGGAACTATTTGTATTAGGCAGGCACGCTGGGTACTGAAGGAACTGGCAGGTGCCATTATTATTATTTTTTAAATTGTGCAGATGAAGAGAAGTGCCTGAGAATTAAAATATATGTGTTATGACTAGCTTAAAAATACATAGTCAAAAATTATTGGCCATGGAAATTATAGGTAACTCAGACTAGCATTGAATACACAGATGATAAATAAAAGACATGTCAGATCAAACTGTCAAAGAATTTACTGTCATTTCTAGAGGACCCTAGGTACCAACTAAGTTTTGCGTAAACAAAGTAAGCAGTAAATCAATCTAACTGCCTTCTGTGTATAGGACAGGTAAACCATGAACAATAATAGCTGTGTTCATCTTAACTTTAGCAAGCTGCTGCTTTCTCTTGACTGTCATAATGGTATATATGAATGAATGAATGAATGAATGTCACATCTGAAGAACATTTGTCTTTGTTCCCACAACAATGAAGTGATAGGAGGATTGATAGCACATAGGGGCCAATTCTGCTTACTATTTCTGTAGTAAACATCAAATTTTTAGATTTTATGGAGTTGCTGACACTCTGTAAAATATGAAATAAATTCAAATTGACCTTAACAAATTGAAAAAAAGACATGCTATAGGATTACGTTAGTTATAGGTAAAATGTCAGTAACAAACACAAGATGAAAAAAACTATCCTATAGTAACAATCTAAGGATAAGATGAAAAGAATCTCAGTTGGAGAAATGGAGACCAAATGTTGAATTTGGGAAAAATTTTAGAGGAAATGTGAAGGTACCCGAAAGCTGATTGGGTAAAGACATGTTTTTGTTTTGTGTTGACACTGTATATTTTGTAGGCTGTTTATTAGTCTCATACTCCATTTCTTTGTAGTAGAGAAAAATATAAAGTCTAGCTAGGATCCTTGATCCTTTATTTGTTCTTCCATCTGTTGAAATATCACAGCCACATTAAACACTCTGAAGATTTTTTTTTTGAGGAAAATAAGGACCTAAGTTCAAATGTTCTAATAGGATAAATATTAAAACCGAGACATTACAAGGTGAACCCCCCCCCCCAGCACCTCCAGAATTACACTTGTAGGCATATACAGTCTTCTTGGCTAATTGTGAAGTGTTGCCTTGTTTCCTGCTTCCCTGTGGGCGGGGCTTATTTCAGTAAGCCTGGGAAGAGAGGTGGGGGCTCAGACCCAGACGGTGGTGGTAGGAAGGGAAATGTGCTGACAGACCTGAAAGATTCAGGAGGTTGAGTTGACTTTGGGTTGTGGAGGAGAGTGAGGAGTCACAGTTATGCTGATGTCCTAGTTGGGATGACTGAGGATTATTTAGATGGTGGTAGAACACTTGGGAATTTTTTTTTTCATTTTTAAAAGTTCTGTTGAAGTACAGCTGATTTACAATGTCATGCCATTTTCTGCTGTACGGCAAAGTGATGTGTATATGTGTGTGTGTATATATATATATATGAATAAAATGCCTTCCTTTTCTTATATTATCTTCCATCATGTTCTGTCCCAAGAGACTAGATATAGTTCCTGTGCTGTAGAGCAGGACCTCATTGTTTATCCATTCTAAATGTAATAGTTTGCATCTACTAACCCCAAACTCCCAGTCCATTCTATTCCCTCCTTCCCCTTGGCAATGGGAAATTATCTATCTATCTATCTATCTATCTATCTATCTATCTATCTATATACATACACACACATATATATATGTATGCATATATATATAGTGTGTGTGTGCATGTGATGAACTTGATTTTGGTCATATTGAATCTAAGGTGTCTGCTAGCCAGCTGGACATTTCTGTCTAAAGTTCTAAAGATGTATTTAGACTGAACAGCAGGACGTGAACAGCAGGGAGCAGTAATAAGGTGAGTTCTAGCCAAGTAGGCAATGACTAATAACAAAACTGGGTGGGGATGGGGAGGCTGTCCAAGTTTCTAATTCCTAAAAGCTGGAGTTTGGCCCCAGGTGTAACACAGGTCAGCGAGGTGCATAAGGACTAAAATAAATGTTCAGTGTGACTGATTTGTTCATTATAAAAATATAATTCTTGTAATTGAGGGGGAAAAGCAGAGGAGGGAATTCCCACGTACTTGTGATTGAGAAGACAGTTATCTTTGTTTCTAGCAAAAATCTGTGTTTGCAGTTTTGCTAGGCAGAGGTTCTTGGAACAAGACTGTTTCGTAAGCAGTTTACTGTGGAGTCTGTGGGTCTTGAACAACTTAGGTACCATATTGATCTGACTGGACAGGGATGCCGTTTTCCCGGGGCCCACAGTGCACTTGCGGGGAGATGCAGGAGTCAGCCTTGGCCAGGCTAGGTTGAGTGGCTGCGAGTGGGCCACGCCATGGGACAGCCCGAACGTGGAGGCAGAGATCGGGGCCAGAAGTTCGGGCTTGGGAGTTATCAGCGTAGAGGCAGAGTGTGTGCTTTGTATCTTTGCCACGCAGTAAAATATGATGTACAGTCTTTAGTTTAAGAGAAGGCATGGTGCTACAAAAGATAAATATTGGAACGTAAAAATATTTTTTTTGAAAACACATCTGTTTTCATCTTAACTCTAATGGGGACTTTCATTCTGAGGAGCATTTGTGTGTGTGTGTTTTATTAAAACATAGTTGATTTACAATGTTCTGCCAATTTCTGCTGTACAGCGTAGTGACCCAGTCATACATACATATATATTCTTTTTCTCATACTATCTTCCATCATGTTCTGTTCCAAGAGACTGGATAGAGTTCCCTGTGCTGTAGAGCAGGACCTCATTGCTTATCCATTCTAAATGTAATAGTTTGCATCTACCAGCCCCAAACTCCGAGTCCATCCCACTCCCTCCCTCTCCCCGTTGGCAAGCACAAGTCTGTTCTCTAGGTCTGCAAGTCTGTTTCTGTTTTGTAGAGAGGTTCCTTTGTACCAGGGTATGTGGGCGGGGGAGGGAGGGCATGAGAGGAAGGCAGTGCTGCCCCTGCCCTCTCACCTCCCATTTGTCTTCTAGTCGCTGCCAGCAGCGCCACTCCTGTCCTCAGACCCCAGACTCTCACCTGCTCTTCTCATGTCACCAGTACCCCACTTTTTTTGGTAAATTCAGAGGTCCCTCTTTAGACTCATTTTTCTTGGTCTCTCTGCCTCCAGCTTCCCCTCGGCACGCTCACCTCCCTCCTTTCCAGCTCTGCTCCCCTGAGCCCTGCCCTGTCCTCTGCGCTTCCCACTCTGGTTGTCCCCTGAACAGGCTCATTAGCGCCCGGATTCCAGTTACCATCTCTCAGCTGATGATCCGTTTTTGGCATTCAGCTCTCACCTTGGGTTCTCCAGCTGCGCCCTGGACAAGCCCCACCTACAAGTCTAAATGTGGGTCCCAGGCAACTCAGACCTCATGGGCCTAGGAATGGCTTCATATTTCCCTCACATACCTGTTGCTCCTTCCTGGTGCCTCACTCCCAAATGCCAGTGTCATCCAGACTCTGCACAGGACAGAAAAATCAATGTCAGTTTTGATTTCTTCTCTGATGACCCCTAAAAGATCCAGTTGGATCAACTGGATCTCCTTGTTATGTCTCATTTTTTCATTCTCCTCTGTCACCACATGAGTTTCCACACTGTCCTTCAGCTCATTTTGGACCATGCCGTCCCACCCCCAGAGCTTTCATGTGCTGCTTCTGCCTCCAGCAGCCTTTCCCTCTTTGTCACCCAGTTTGGATGTTCACTTGCCTTCCTTTCAGATATTACTTCTGGGAAGGCTTCTTTTAACCCTGAACATTGGACTGTTTGAACTCTAGAGAGGGGTGGGAAGACAGTTTTTGTTTCGCTTGCCATCCTCAGTCAGTTGCCTGGAATGTTGGAGTAAGAGGGATTCTGAGGTCAAGTCCATCCTTTGTGGAAAGTGTTGCTGTCACTGTCCTGTTTTGACAACACTCATGACTGATATCTGCATCCTTTCTTGTATAGTAACTGTAGTTAATTGTATTTCTGTTGACCAGGCATTCCAGTTTCCTCTCCCATGGTTCCCTTCTCAGTAGGAGGCTTGTTCCTTCCAGCCTGGCTGGACTCAGGAGCGGCGATTAACTAGCCTTAGCCAATGAACTGAAGTCAGGGGTGATGGTTTCACTTCTGGGCAGAAAGTTTATGAAGCTCTTACTGTCCACCAGGAGTGGCAATATTGGTGTAGATATTTGGATCCCAGGTGAGAATGCGGTCCCTTAGGTGATTCATGATGGACATATAGCATGATTGAGAAAAAAGCACTGTCAATGGGAGACACTGATAATTTGGGGTTGTTTGTTCCTGTAGCATAATCAAGCCTATTCTGACTGATAGACAGTATATATGTGTAGTAGTTTAACGGTATTTTCTGTTTTACAGATGGTCAGATTCAGTATAGAATTTGATTAGTCCATTTTGGAATGTACCAAAAGCCATTTAACTCATTTTAAACTTCCAGTTTCCGAGTAATTTCCATGTGAATCCTTTTTTTCCCCAAGGATGGATTATGGCAAATCATATCTCAGGTGTTTAATTATTATAAATCTCAATTATGTGGAGGTCAAGACGGCAAGCCAGGGTGGAGAACAGCCATGTAATTTCCAATACCTCAGGCATCTGAGGTAGTTGTCACACATTCCAAATACCAAAGCCCCAAGGCATTATTACTTTATGGGTGCCAATTCAAAGGCTATTTAGTTTTAGTTGCACAGGTTTAACATGCTTAGTTATCAGATTCCTCTGCCTTTAGAAGATTAAAGGCCATTAATTCAAAGAAGTGGATTGTGAGTACTACTAGAGGCAGTTTTACTAAAAACAGGGCAAAAAGAAAGTCTGAAAAAAATTGGAGAGACAGAGAAAACTTAGGAAGTGACTCAAGATTTCATAAATCCTTGCCATGGGAAGGCTTTTAGGATTGTGGTGGGCAGTCCTATACAAATCAGTAGCCAGAGGGCCTGGGTAATATTTTATAAAATTAGGATGAACTTGAGTCATCAAGAAAAAAGTTCAATTATGTATTATACCCTAACAAGGCAGGGTTATTGTTTTAATTTTATTTTTATCAGATTATAGTTGGTTTATAGTGTTGTGTCAATTTCTGCTGTACAATACGGTGACCCAGTCATACATACATGTGCATTCTTTTTCTCATACTGCCTTCCATCATGTTCTATCCCAAGAGACTGGATATAGTTCCATTTAGGAAGGAAGGGTTGTTTTATGAAGATTAACCATAAGAAGTAAAAATGAGGTAAAAAATGGTAAGTGAGTTTTTAGAAACCCCAGTCGTTCAGTCATTCAACAAACATTTATTGGTGATGATATTAGACATTGCCAGTCATCGAGGGCGCAAAGAGATGTTAACTGTCTCTGTGCTCTAGGAGTTCATGGAGATAAAAAAATAAATGAATGTGACACTGTGTTGTGTGTTTTCTTGGAAGGGTGGGTACATGATGTGACAGAAGCTCTGAGAAGAGAGGCAGGCAAATTCTTGGTGAGGGAGGGTAGATGATGGATTAAGAAGAATTCCCTGCAAAAGAAATGGTTCTGCTAAGTCTGATTGGATAGTTTAGCAGACTAGCAAACTGGTTAGGATGGACGCTGGGGGTGAGGGGGCTGATAGGGAGCCTATGTTGCCCAGATGTGAAAGTGAATGGTGTATTTGTGGTGAGGGAGGGGCATATGGTTCTAGAGCGAGATGAGGTTAGCTTGCCATTTTCCCGGTGCTGGCATTACAGGAAGTTGACTGGGCTCTAGCAAACTGGCAACTATTCTTGATTTTTAGTTTCACCAGAAGTCTGATTTCTAATTTGCACCTTCAGAAACACAGTTCCCCAGGTCATTTTTGGTTTTAGTGTTCTAAAGAAAAAAAATTTTTTTTCATGTTGAGAGGAAATAGGTAAGGAGCATTGATAACCTTGTAGAAACATCATCCTCTTGTTTGAGTTATGGGATCTTGATGCAATTGCTGGAAAATAAGAACTCTATCATGCCATTGGTTTCTCCTCACACAAATTGTGCAGTTTTGCATAAGCTAGTAGTGATGGTGGAGTATTTCCACAACACAAAACACTAACTACAGATGAGCTCTGTTTTATCTTGGCCCTCGTGATAAACAGCATAAAACTGAACCTTTAAATTCCTGTGAGAATAATGATGAAGTACAACAGTGGTACTACTTCCATCTCTTTTGTTTCTTTTCTGTGTCACCGCTCCAGGAGAATACCAAATCCTGCCCAGAGAAAATATACTTACGATTTTTTTTCAAAATCCGTTTTATCAAAGGAATATTGTGAAGCTAAGGCAAAGTACAGATGTAGCCCATTTTAAGAATGTCCTAAATGAAAAAGTACAGATTTCCATGCCCGCCTCTCTGCAGTGTATCTAAAATATTTTTATGTTTATTCATGACGTCTGAGTGACTTGTCTGTCCTGCAGAGGACAGTTCCAGTGAGGAAGAGAGATTTTTGCCTCCTTTCATCCTGTCACCTATCGTAAGGTTCATTTGTATATATGTTTCCATAGTTGTGTATTTATAGTAGAAGAAAAATTTACTTTAGTAAATGTAAACGATTTAATCTTTATGGAGAAAAAAATTGGTTTTAATGTCTTAAATGAGCATATATAGGTGTTCAGTGTTTTAAAACATGTTAACTGAAAACATGCTGATGTAAAAATTCAGTGTTTCTAAAACAATAAGAAAACTGATGGGACTTGATAAAGACTCTGAAGCACGTTACACTTCTGGAAGATTTCAAGAACAGAACGTGATGTAGCCTGAGAAAGAAAATGAGTCCTCACATTGCGAATTGAGCAGTTTTCGAGGCCGATTCTTTCCCAGCCTGTGGCCGTTTGTCTTCCAAGTGTTCATGGTGTTGGTTCACGACAGGGAAGAAGCTGTTTAGGCACAAAGAGTGTGACAGTCACGGTGACACTGCCTAAGCAGAGAGGAGATGAGATGGGCATAACCCTTTCACATTTTTCTGCACGAACCCACTCTCTCTTCTCTAAAACGCATTCATGTGCGACAGGGCTAGCGAGGCATAAACTCCCCACCAGGCTTCCTAATGAGTTGCCCAAGAACCATGACCAGACCAGGTGGTTAAAGTCACGTCAAGTCTTGGCAGCAAGCAGGCTCGCTCCGGGCTGGTGTGTGTGACCCCAGTGCTTTGGCGAATGTTGCTGGGGATTTAACAGGAGGGAGAAGGCAAGGTGACTTCATTCATTCAGTGTTTCTGGGCAGTCAGTTCTAAATGAGGCACCATGAATCTGGAATGAGACTCTTCAGCTATCTTTAGTCTCATTTTTTTCACTCAGAGCCTTGAGCTTTAATACGATCTTTTTATACGTGGCTAACCATTCAATTATGTTTATCAAGTGTCTACTCAGCAATTTGCAGGCAGAGAGAAAGGGAGTCTGGGTTCTGGCCCATAAAGCTGCGAAAGTGTAACTGAGGAGAGAAGCAGTACAAACATAGGCAAATGGGGAACAAAGCAAAGATGTGTACAGCTTCATCCATCACTCAGACCATAAACAGATGCACTGAGCAGAACTGGCCATTGTGGTTTAATTAAAGGGGCAGAGAAATTTAAGGATGACTCAAGGCTGCTCGCATTCTATGGACTCCAGGATTTAATCTCCTAGTTCCGTCAGTCTAAGACCTCAGTGGCTGGTTTATCCATCCAGCAGTTGGTTAGGGCCTGGAAACCAGTATGTGGTACCCAAGTACATGGGACCTGGTGCTGGAAATTTACAAATTTATGCCAGAGACTGTCTTTTCCCATGATGGCAGCTCTATTGGTCAAGACTCTGTGGGGACAAGAGAGAGAAACCTGGTTTATGGTGGCTTTGGTAAGAAAGAGAAC
This sequence comes from Catagonus wagneri, assembly GCA_004024745.2. Lineage (NCBI taxonomy): Eukaryota > Metazoa > Chordata > Mammalia > Artiodactyla > Tayassuidae > Catagonus > Catagonus wagneri. Next base: position 8,110,059 of record PVHT020000059.1, read on the forward strand.
ACTGGCTCTGGGAGGATACCAGATCTGTTGGAGTCATAGCAAAAGCTAAGCGACCACAGGACAAAGAGCATCTTTCTTCCAGCATTGTATACTTATAGCGGGAAGAACTCAGATTGGCTCTTTTGGGTCACATGTATCCTTTAAACAGATGACTAGTGCTGTGGGTGGTGGGAGGAGTGGGATCTAGTCCCATAAGAGGGACAGGAAAACTTTTTCTTCCTTTTTTTTTTCTTTTTACTTTTTAGGGCTGTACCCATGGCATATGGAGATTCCCAGGTTAGGGGTTGAATCGGAGCTGCAGCTGCCAGCCACAGCCACAGCGGTGCATGATCTGAGCCACGTCTGAAGCCTACTGATCGAGGCAAGGGGTCGAACCCGCATCCTCATGGATACTGGTTGGGTTCATAACCCACTGAGTCACAATGGGAACTCCAGGAAAACTTTCTGGACAAACACAGTAGCTGCACAGTTCAGCAAACTTAAATAAACTAGTGCCTGTGCTCGTGTTATGCTGTGCTGCCTTGGGTCTGCCCTTATAGGCCCTCCTGACTTACTTTGTATTCTTATGCCTTAAAGAATCTTTAAAGCTTTTATACCCAAAGGGGCTCTGACGGCCTCTGATAAAGTAATGTTTCTTCTCATCACTGCTATCCTTGGTCCATGAAGCAATCAATAAGAAAAGGGCACATCCCTCCTGCATTTCCCATAACTTCACCTTTTTAGATAAGTGTGTTTTTGACTTTACCTTAGTGATGGTGACAGTGTTTTTCCCTCCTGTGCTAGTTTGCTGGTATAGGACCAAGCTGGGCACTGGAGTCGGGGGAGGGGATGGCAGTTGCAGCATCAAACTATTTAATTCACTCTCTTTACACATTCTTTTTTTTTCTTGTAGGGAAAATTTCAAACTTATGAAATTTTAAAGTATAATATAAAAAATATTTCTTTTGCTCCTGAACTATTTGAGAGTAAGTTGTGAGGCCAATGCCACATCAACACCACCTGTTTTATTTAGTGTGACTTTCTTATAAACCAGGGCATTCTCCTACGTAGTCACAGTCAGCCATCAAAATCAGGAAACTAATAATGATTTGTCCCTGTCATCTGATTCTCAGACCCTGTTCACGTTTTGCCAGTTGTCCTGACAGCCTCCTTTATAGAGAGACATTCATTCTAGAGTCATGTGCATTTCCTTGTCACGTTTCTTTAACTCCCTTCAACCAGGAAGAATTCCTTAGCTGTTCAGTGACTTTTGAGATGATTTTGAAGGTCCGTTGATGTTCCTCAACTTGAGCTTGGCTGATGTTTCTTCCTGACTGTATTCAGGTAAGGCATTGTAGGCAGGCAGTTCATGGACACGGTGCTGTAGTCTTTTCATTGCCTCCTACCAAGTGACACACATTTTTGATTTGTTCCGTTACTGATGATGTTCGCTTAATCACTCCATTAAGGCTGTGTCTGCCAGCCTTCTCTACTGTAAAATTACTTTTTCCCTTTTGTAATTAATACAAACTTTGTTGAGAGTCCTTTGAGACCAGATCCGGATCCTAGGCCTCGTCAAACTTTTAATTTCTTCATTCATATATTTTTATCAGTAGACTTAAAACTTCCTATTTCATTCAGTGGGTTTTAATTCACCACTGTCATTATTTACTTATTATATTGTTTTTCACTTGTAATGATTTTTATTTTTTCCATTATACCTGGTTTACAGTGTTCTGTCAGTTTTCTACTGTACTGCAAGGTGACCCAGTCACACATACACGTATACATTCTTTTTTCTCACGTTATAATGCTTCATCGTAAGTGACCATTAGATATAGTTCCCAGTGCTATAGGATCTCAGGATTTCATTGCTTATCCATTCCAAAGGCAATAGTTTGCATCTATTAACCCAAATTCCCAATCCATCCTACTCCTTTCCCCTTCCCCTTGGCAACCCCAAGTCTACTTTCCATGTCCATGATTTTCTCTTCTGTGGAAAGGTTCATTTGTGCCCCTTTTTTTTTTTTTTGTCTTTTTGCCTTTTCTAGGGCTGCACTCGCGGCATATGGAGGTTCCCAGGCTAGGGGTCTAATCGGAGCTGTAGCCGCTGGCCTACAACACAGCCACGGCAACGCGGGATCCGAGCCGCGTCTGCAACCTACACCACAGCTCATGGCAACGCCAGATCCTTAACCCACTGAGCAAGGCCAGGGATCGAACTCGCAACCTCATGGTTTCTGGTCGGATTTGTTAACCACTGTACCACGACGGGAACTCCCTGTGCCATTATTTATATTGATTCTTCAATGGTCCTATGCTTGGCTAGTGTGACCCCCTCTATAAGCAAATTTCTGTGCCCTTTCGAACACAATTTTATCATTCTTTAGGCATCTCCTTAGTTTCTGACACATTAAGGTGCTTCAGGCTCATCTGATATTTTCCCTGTCCATCCTTGGAATCAACTGTTTCTCCAAGGATCCCTGGTTCCTTTTAGGAAAGAATGGTATTTAGAAACCAAACATTAGAGTATTATGTATGCTTATTGCTCTTGGTGTGCTGTTGCTTCCAGTTCCTCTTGGTCGTCAGGGCTAGGAAATATATACATGTGTATATTTAGATTGTAATCTAATATATATTTATATATTACATATATATTTGTACATATATAATACAAATGTGTTGTAATATAATATATATTACATATATATTTGTACATATATAATACAAGTATATTGTAATATAATATATATATATGTTACATATATATATTTATATTGAGTTAAAGATCATTAATTTCTGTAGCTATCAATTCACACCAGTATCTTCATTTCCAATTTTCTCCTTTTCCATATTTGTAACATCTTTCTCTGATAGTGAGAAGCCTGGATCCTATCATCTTCTGTAAAATTTCCTATTTAACATTCCTCCCCATATGTAGTAAGTCACATGTCATTGCTGCTGGCTGCCCCCTCCCTCACCCCCACCATGGAAGGCACTGCCATCCTGTAGCAAGGCAATGCAGCTCTCCCCTGTCTTTAATGGTGGCCACATTGATTTTTAGGCTAGCTTAGGAAACAAATGGAAAGATTTCTTATCGTTCAGTAGCATAGCCCATGACTGCAGTTTTGCTGGGGTAAATGTGACGGTAAACTAATACTGGATCAAGCTGTAAAGTAACACAGACCAGAATGTTACTGTCTGGGTGAGCATCCTTTGTTGGAGAAGCCCTGCTGGAAGGTCACATACTCATGCCACTGAAGTTGCTGTTGCTCAGACAAGTTTGGAACACCTCCTTCTGGGACTTTTTTTTTTTTTCTCCCCTGCATCCATGGCATATGGAAGTTCCCAGGCCAGGCATCAAATCAGAGCTGCAGATGTGACCTACGCCACAGCTGTGGCAAAGGAGTCGATTTTGTCATTATTCAAATCCTTAACCCACTGTGCTACTGTGGGAACTTTGGGACTGCTTTTATAACTACTTTGCAGGCCAGTTCAGAAATGCAGCCTTGTTACTCTCCCATTGTTGTCCTGCTTTAAAGCAACCAGAGCTGCTTAAACATCATTGGGAAAATTATATTATTTTGATGACAGATACTTATTTATATGCTTGTTTTCCTCTCTAGACTATGAGTCCCCTAAAAGTTGAGACTAACTTCATATTGCATAGTGCCCAATGCAGTAACTGTTGAATAGTTCAATGAATGAATCTTATTTTTGATTCAAACGGTTTTCTCCAGCTTAAGTACCAGATTTAGTTCCAAATGCTTCAGCTATTTCCAAAAATGAAATCCACCCTCAAAGTATGAACACTTACCACAGTAGTGAAGACTCAAAAGTATGTCTCAGACAATGAAGGTAATATCAAAAGATGGATTTTCACTGAGTTTTGATCAGTCTCAAGAATATATAAGTAACGTTTTAAAGCACTGATTTAGAAGGATGACTTTCTTTTATTGTACGTATGAATTATGGTGTTTGTTAAAAGATTAGCCTCATTCTTTTATAGTCAGCCATATTTTATATGCATCATAAACTAAATGCTGATAGTAAGATCACAGCCACCAGAAGTATCTCCTTGTGTTTTATCCTTCATTGATGATGATTTATGATCTGAACTAGCTGCAACATCATATACCATTCTCGCCACTAAAGAAAGTGATACATGTTGTTCAAGGCAATAATATAATAATTATTGATATAAAATACCCACATTCTGCTCCTCCCCTGAGGATTCTATTTTGTCATTTTTCAAGACTTCTGTCACATCCGCTTATTATACAAAAAAGGAAAGATGAACATAGAACAGAGGCAGGGCCTCCCCGAGGGGTTCAGAGAACAAAAAAATGATCATGTATGCATCTCGGCATGTATTGCTTCCTCCAAATGTTTGTATGACTGAAATCTTTAAAAAAGTAACAACTTTGGCAGTCTCTCTCTTTTTTTTTTTTTTTGTTTGGTCTTTTTAGGGCTATAGCTGTGGCATATGGAGGTTCCCAGGTTAGGGCTCCAATTGGAACTGCAGCCACTGGCCTACACCACAGCCACAGCAACGCGGGATCCTTAACGCATTGAGCAAGGCCAGGGATCAAACGCGTGTCCTTATGGATGCTAGTTGGGTTTGCCGAGCAATGACAGGAATCCCCGGCATTAGCAATCTTTTTTTTTTGTCATTTTAGGGCCGCACCTGCGGCATGTGGAGGTTCCCAGGCAAGGGGTCTAATCGGAGCTGTAGCCACTGGCCTACGCCGCAGCCACAGCAACGCAGGATCCGAGCCGCGTCTGCAACCTACACCACAGCTCACGGCAACGCCGGATCTTTAACCCACTGAGCAAGGCCAGGGATCAAACCCGCAACCTCATGGTTCCTAGTTGGATTGGTTAACCACTGAGCCACGACGGGAACGCCCAGCATTGGCAATCTTGAAGGAAGAAAAAAAGCTGAACAAATAGATGAATGTGCAGCTCAATATGTAGGTTCATGTGTTTGGGCGCGTGGGAAGTGGGTAAGTGAAGACAGGTACCATAGACCTTCTTGAGGGGGTAGTTGCCCCACTTCAATCCTTAGATTTGGGGTAGCGGTTGATAGGCTTCTCTGTGTGTTTACATTGGAAGCTCTTTTAGAGTTCCTGTTATGTCAGAGCAATGTGGGGTTGGGACTTGGAGAAAAGGATGAGGTTTCAGTCCTCACCCCACAAACTCTAACTCTGTGCCTGCCCCTGAGCAAGTTACTTAAGCCCCATGAACCTCCCTTTCCTGCTTTTAACATAGAATCACGCAGGTTCTTAATGCGTGATTTCATTTCTTAATGAAAGCCTCCACTGCATAAATCACATAAATGAAAGTCCATCAGAGCGTTGTTTTCCTTGCATTTTATATTGTATTAAAAAAAAAAAAGACCTCAAGATGGTGGTACTGCTTCCTTTTCATCAACTGATTTTCTTTCCCAGTCCCTGCCCACTTGTCTCTTTACCAGGGTGGTGCCCAAGATACTTTCTCAGATAGTCATGCCCCATGGGACACTCTGGCCAGAGTTCAAGGGGAAGGTTTCCACAGAGGCAGGCTGAGATAAGCACCTTGAAGGAAAGGTGGGATTTCTAGACAGAAAAGCAAGAGAAGGTTCTAGGAGAAGGGCGTTTACTCTAGAATTTACCATTTAGATTTGGGAGTGATAGGAATACAGACATTCTGATGTTTCTATTAAGGCTGTCAGGGCTTAATAAAGTTCTTCATGGAGCCAGAGCCACACATGCTTGTTATGGTTGGATCAATTGATACACCCATCCCCTGGATCAGGGAGCAAACTGGAATCAACAGTGCCACCAAGTGGCACCAGGCTAATCAGCAAGTAGGAGCTCAAGACAGAGGCTTCTTTCAGTGCATTCTCCAGGTGTCTGTCTCTGTCTTTTTCTTTCTCTAAAAATATGATCAAGTATATTTTCCTTGGCTGGATATAGAGAGAATGATCTGGGAAATGAACCTTCCTCTGGCATGTTGCGAAGTATAGATAGAAGATTTTTCTGCATTAAGCCATGGAAACTGTTGAAGGCCTGCCCAGCTGGGCATGTCCTGGATGGAGATACCTCTGCGTATGTGTATACAGGTCATTTATAAAAACAGAAGCGTGTGGCTCTGTGTGTTGGGATTTGAGAAATACTTACAGGTACATTGACCAAGAGTGAAGATCCAAGATGATCATTATTATAGGCAATTCTAAACAGCATAGACAATAAGAACAACTATATTTAGGGAAGGAAAACATCTATTACAGTCTGTGATCTTTTCATTTTTTTATTGAAAGGATTTGTTTTTCTGATTGTGAAAGTGTTCATTGTAATTTGGAAGACTTGTTATTTAAAAAAAAACAAGACATTTTAGTTGCTGTTAAACACTTTATAACACAAAATGTTAAGATTTTTTAAGATATGCAGAAGCCTACTTCATCCTTGCCCATTCTTCTATCATTAAGACAAGAATATATTTGTGCTTGCGCTACTGTGTTCATTTTTAGGTCTACTTTTAGATGCAAAATATGAGATAAACTTCCAGCCTTCATTGTTGCTTTCCCCATTACTTGTCTTTTTTCCCCACGCGTAGAGCACATTTTCTTTATCTGCCCTCCTTTCCACTCCTGGTTTCCAGAATGGTAAATATGTTGATAGCCAGTGTTCTAGAGTCAGTCTCTCAGTGGCCCTATCATGACCTTGACTCTGCAGTATTCATTTTACTTGATATTTTGGCTGTTTGTAGTATTGCTTTCCGAAGAGCTAAAGCACTTTCTTGTGGTCGTGAACAGGTTGGGCTGCTAAAAGATTTGTCAGTCCTGTTGTACCTAAGAGGCAAAACCCCAGAGGAGAGACCTTCTGGGTGTATGGGTGGGAGAGACCGGTGGTAAGGATTTATGAATCAGATGGAAGTGGGCACAGAACACAAAGGAGGGGAACAGAGCCAGCAGAACATCAGCTGAATTCTAACTATGAACATGACAGTGGTTTTATTTTTATTATCAAGAGTAATTTGAAACATAACTTACTGTGCAGCAAATATGAAGGAAATGAGTGAAGGAGGAAGCTTTTATTCTCCACCCCTTTTTTAAAAAAAGAAGCATGATTTTTCTGTACTGTTTAGAACAAAAAGTCAGGTGGACTCTAACAATCTTAATTTAAAAGTTAGAGTTCCCATCGTGGCGCAGTGGTTAACGAATCCGACTAGGAACCATGAGGTTGTGGGTTCGATCCCTGGCCTTGCTCAGTGGGTCAACGATCTGGCCGTTAGCTGTGATGTAGGTCCGCAGACGCGGCTCGGATCCTGAGTTGCTGTGGCTGCGGTGTAGGCCAGTGGCTACAGCTCCGATTAGACCCCTAGCCTGGGAACCTCCACATGCCACGAGTGCGGCCCTAAAATGACAAAAGGCAAAAAATAAAAAAAATAAAATAAAAAAAAAGTTAGTATTATAATGTGTATTTATCATTTTGGACTTGGGTGGCTATTATTTTAATACATCATTTTTTGTTGTGATAAAATAATAACATTTATTATTTTAATCATTTCAAGTATATAGTTCTGTGGCATTAAGTATGTTCACATTATTGTGCAGTCATCACATCTGTAGAACTTTTTAATCTTCTCAAACAGAAACTATGTACCAATTAAACAGTAACTCCTCCTCCTCTTTGCCTGGCCATTGGCAACCACTATTCTACTTTCTATCTCCACGAATTGTTCACTGTAGGTGCCTCATATATGTGGAATACAATATTTGTCTTTGTGACTGGCTTAAATCACTTAGCATAATGTTTTTAAGATTCATCTATGTTTTGGCATGTGTCAGAATATCCTTCCTTTTAAAGGCTGGATAGTATCCCATTGATTGTATATACCACATTTTGTTTATTAATTCACCCATCAATGGGCATTTGAGTTGTTTCCACCTTTTGGGTATTATAAATAATGATGTTATGAGCATGGATGTACAAATATCTGTTGGAGTCCCTGCTTTCGGTTCTTTTAGGTATAGACCCAGCATTGGGATTGCTAGGTCATATGGTACTTCCATGTTTCATTTTTTCCACAGCACCATTTTATACTCCCATCAGCAAATCATGAGTTCCAATTTCTCCACATCCTTACCAACACTTGTTAGTATTATTATTACTGTATATAACAGCCACCCTAATGTGTGGGAAGTGGTATCTTATTGTGGTTTTTGTTTGCATTTCTGCAGTGATTAAAGATGTTGAGCATCCTTTCCTGTGCTTAGTGGCCATTTGTAGATTTCATCTGGAGAAATGTCCATTTGAGTCCTTTGCTCATTTTTAAATTGTGTTTCTCATTATTTTGTCCTTGGAGTTCTGTGTTTATTCTGGATCCCAGCCCCTTTTCAGATAAATGATTTGCACATATTTTCTTAGGGTGCCTGTATTTAAGTGGGTTGATGATTTAAGTGGATGATGCCCTAGGCTGAGACAAATCTGTGTCACTCGGGTGACGTGACTTAGTGGACAACTACTGAAGCTTAGGGTTTAGAGAAAATAAAGGTTACCCTCTGCAGGCAGTCCGTGCTAGAGAGCAGGGGCAGAATCCTTCACTTCCGGGAACCACATCATCTCCCGGAAGGACTGGGTTCACAGGATAAAACAGCCCCTGCTGCCTCTTCTCCTTAGCATGATAGGTGGTTATGTAAAATCATGGCCGTTCGGCGTAATATCACAGATCGCAGTTGTAACCATGTGGGACCCGGTTAATGGTTAACGATGGAGCTGTTCTTAGGTCTTGTTACTTTCCGGGGATTGAGGTAGAAAAACAACCTCTCTGTTTACAGCCAGTGACACAGCCCAGTCAGTCTCCAACCATTTTAAAGGAGTAAAGAGACTGATGGGTGTGTTGAGAAGCATTTTCCCCCTTAGCGTTTATTTATGTAAGCATTTGTTGCTAGTCCTTTCATGGGTTTGTAATTCAAATTATTATCATCGTTTTTGACAGCAGGTATGCCACTCTTACTTCAGAAGAGAGAAACATTTCTTTCATCTTATTGTTTTTTCTTCCTCTTTTGGGGGGTCATAATCCTAAAAGAAGTTAAGCGAGTAAATGTCAGCAACACGCTGACTAGAGATGCACTAATATAATAGTCTCTCAGTTAACTACATCCTCGGTGAAGAGGACGGATCCGTTTCTAGGAGGAGTCCTGTGGAGGCCAGTGGCAGCGTTTCTGCCTGTCACGCGCCGCCACCTCACTGGGCTAGGTCTAAAAAGGCATAAGGATGCCTGGCGTTAACATATTTATAAGTAGAAGGAGACACAGTTAAAATCTTCCATGTTTATGCTAAAGAATGTGAACTGGGATGTTTCGAGTCCTGGGGGTGGGGAGAAACCATGGAAGGGCAAGGATTTTGAGCATAGTTTTAAAAGAGGACAGTAACATGAATTAGCATAAAAATTATGGTTGTGGTAGGCATTTTATAGCATTATCATCTCTTTTCCTTCTTGCTGCGAATAACAGGATTCATGGAAATCCATTAGGTATGAGGGTTTGTTTGAGAGATAGCAGGACAAAGAAAGTAATGGTATTATTGAATATAATAAAGAAGGGTCTTTTTCCAGGGTTGAGGAACATACAACTTCTTAAGAAGTCACGGAAGAGCTTTTTGAACTCTGTGGTCCCTTTTATGGAGGCCACACAGATGCACCTCTTTGTCGCAGCCTCTGTCCCACACAGAGGAGACACTGGCTCATTCTGTCTGTAACTACAGTAGAGTGAACCTGACAGCTGAGTCCTGAGCTGCTCGTGGGAATTGGCCTGGAGCCACCTTGGCGTACCCTTCATGTTCCCCCCCCTTCTGTCCCTTGTCCTCCCCGTGATGGCAACCGAAAGCCCTGTGCCCTGTCTTGCCTCTGTGAACCTTTCTGTTGCCCTAGCATCTGTTTCAGGGGACTTTGTTGTTGGCTTCTGATAGAAGTGGCACCTCCAAGGTAGTTAGTTGAATGGTGGCCTCCAAAGATATGTCCATCCAGGACCTCAGAACGTGACCCTCTTTGGAGTAGAGCTCCTTGCAGGTGTAATGAAGGCACAGCTCTCTAGATGAGATCATCCTGGTTTAGGGTTGGCCCTAAATCCAAAGATAAGTGTTCTTATAAGAGACAGACAAGGAGAAGACACACACGGAATAGGAGAGGAAGATCATATGAAGGTGGAGGCAGGGATGGGGATGATTTGGCCAGAAGCAAAGGAATGCCAGGGACGGCTGGCAGCTGCCAGAGGCTGGGAGGATCCCTCACGGATTCTCCCTCAGGACCTCCTGGAAGAACCAGCCCTGCCAAGATCTTGATTTCAGACGTCAAGCCTCAAGAATCTGTTGTTGTGAGCTGCCGGGTGTGGCTGCCCCAGGAAGCCTGCCCATCTGGGGGTGTTGGACGTGTTAGCCCAGTGGTCCTCATATGAGTCCATGAGCATAGGAAGCTTTAGGACTGAAAGAATCCTGGAGACACCAATTCAGTCATTTTAAAAAGCATTGGCTGCACATTAGAATCAACTGGAGAATTTTTAAAAAGGATAGATGCTGGGGCCCTAAGCCCAGGCATCCCAATCAGAATCTTGGGGGGCTGGGGTAAGGGATTAATATATATATATTTATTTTGCCTTTTTTTGGGGGGGGCACTCCCACAGCATGTGGAGGTTCCCAGGTTAGGGGTCCAATTGGAGCTACAGCTGCTGGCCTACGGCACATCCACAGCAACGCCAGGTCTGAGCCGCGTCTGTGACCTACACCACAGCTCACGGCAACCCCAGATCCTTAACCCACTGAGCAACGCCAGGGGTCGAACCTGCAGCCTCATGGTTACTAGTTGGATTCGTTTCCACTGTGCCATGATGGGAACTCCAGGGATTAATATTTTTAAAAGCATCCTAGGTGATTCTCATGCACTGCCTGCGTTCAGAACCCCTCATCCCTTCCAACTGTCCTGTTTTCAGATGAGGAAACTAAGACTCAGCATAATTGCCCCGTGGGGCCAAGAAACCTTGAAGCATCCTTCTGTGAAGCCTGGGAAGGAGAAAAACGACTCATTGGAGGCAGGCAGATGAGCGTGTCTTTACATTAAATATTTAGGCAAAAGAGGGAAGAAATGAATGAATTCATTTCATTTTGGGGTTTTGTAGACTCTAGTGATGACGATGGGGAGGAAGAATTCACCTGGAAATATTTCCCCGGGTCCTCCCCCAGTCCTGCTTTTAAAAGAGCATTTGTTCATGTAATACAAGAAATGATTCCCTTCTTAGACATATATGCCAGTGTAAAATATTTGTGAATATTATTGCCACCTAAAATGAAAATTTTCAGTTTCTTTATCCCCTCAAGAAATTGGAATAGAGTCTAGATTTCCGTATGGCCAAGGAGATGAATAATTGTGTTTAAAGTCTTATTATGGGTGTTTTAGTAAATAACATAGAAGATTTAATGTTCAGAGTAATTGTTAGAAAAAAAAAAAAAGGAGTGTCTGTTGAAACAGGACCTTGGATCAGGGCTGTGGTATTAAATCTAATCACTCCACTTAGGCTGTCCCTCCTTTGGAGACTCATAAAGATAAGGGTAACAGGATAATTGGGATATTATGCACTCTTTAAAACAGCGTGATTTAGTCCAAGTAGGAATTGCTGGGGCTCTAAATTAATCCCCTGGGGAACAAATGAAAAATATATATGTGATATATTATCGAGGTATATATTTTGGTGGTTTGATATCTTGGAGTGTCTCACATTAGTCTGTCATTAATTTTCACCAGGGCCGTCTGACAGTGATTAGAGCATACCTAGATAATCAGACGCTAAAGAAGCCCACCGAGAGATTTACTTAAATGATCTAATCAGCTTTTCTTTTCATAGAAGACACAAAACTGAGGTCCTGATGACTGGAGGGCATTAACAATCCCAGGGCACTTTTCATAAGAGTCCGGGTATTTAGCCCCAGTGTCCTGGCCAAAGTCCAATTCAAGTAATGCCATTTGTCTCCCGAAAAGTCCCCCTGCCGCTACCAGTGGATACAGTATTATTCTTCCCTTCCTGTCCAAAGCGTGAGGCTTTGTGTGGACGTAGCACTGTGTGCAGCAAATCCGATGCTTCATTTCTATTATGAATGCCTGCGTTTTGGCTAAGCTGCCATAAGGACGTGGTAGGGGATATTTACATGACTTGCACTAACAGGGGAAAATGGCATAGGATCTATTCTTTTAGAAAACGTTATGTCTTTTGTAAAAAAAGATGGTGTGATTAATATTATTAGGTAACCGTCAGGCATGAATGCAAGTATGTACACTTTAGTCTCTTTGTACCTTATTTTGTTCTATAGGAGGTTAGCGACAATTGTGATTACCAGTAGTCCATGCCAGGTTATATTAAAATGTGTAAAATCAAGCATTTCTTGGTTTGTTTAGAAAATGTAAATACAGATTTAGAAATGCTCAAAAACTACCAAAGACTTAAGTGTGGAGTGATGAAGAGATTCTAGACCCCCTGGTTAACAGGCCTAAGGCTCATTGAGAAAATTCTGATTCGGGGAGCAAAGAGATGAAATCTCTTGGCCTGGGCACTGGTTTCATAACAGCAAACCTGGACAGCTTGACACACTATTTCTAGAATCCTGTTTTTCGAAACAGTCTGTTCGCTTAGGGGGGAAATTTCCAGTTGGTTTGCATGAGTGTGATGCCACAAGGAAGACTTGGCTGCTTTGCATGAACAGGACAGCTGATGACTCTTGGAAGTGCCCCATGTCATTTCTTTCTTGGAGGATTAAGATAAACCAATACAGAACCTCCCGAGAGATGAAGGGAAACTAAAGTAGAAATGTGGGAGAAAAGTTGGTTCAATACAAATTGGAAATTAGTCATAAAGAAGACGACGAGAAAGTTCAAATGGTCCCAGGAGGTACCCTATTTTAAGTTTTAATGGTTGAAACAAAGTGAATTAGATTAGTAGCAGTGTTTAGACATTTGAGCTTCCTTTCTCATTATTTCCTCCTTTGGCATTGGTCAGAACTTTTTGATTGTAAGTGACAGAAACATAACACAAATTAGCCTAAAGCAGAAGAGGATGTACTGGAGTTCCCACTGTGGTACAGCAGGATCAGCAGTGTCTCTGGAGCCCTGGGATGCAGGTTCAATCCCCGGCCCAGCACAGTGGGTTAAGGACCTGGTGTTGCTGCAGTTGTGACTGCTTAGTGGCTGGGCCTGGGAACCCCATATGCCATGCGGTGGCTGAAAAAGGAAAAAAAAGGAAAAGAAAAAAAAAGGGAAGATGTACTGGCTTGCTAGCTGATGGTTGAAAAGCTCAGGTGTTAATGAGTCCTGGAATTACAGAATTATCTTCAGGTTTCAGCTTTTCTCTCTCTCTCAGCTCTTTTCTGGGTGGCTCTTTCCTTGTGGTGATGGCAAGATGGCATTTTTAGCAAGCTTCAGGCTTACATCCTAGCTAGCTCAGCAGAAAGAACTTTCCTTTCCCAATAGTCTGAATGAAAGCTCAAGATTATTAGCCTGGGTGTGATTTTAGTCACATGTTCATGCCCCACACGTGGGTGGGGATTTGACCAGCCACACTCAAACCAGAGCGACCACGCCATTCCAAAGGGAAGTGCATGTTGATGCTGCCAGAAGGAAGAAAATGGATACTGAGCACCAAAATGCAGATGTCCATCACTGACATATGCATTATAGTGTGTTTATTTTAAAAATGCCCACCTATACTTTTTTGACTTTATAAAAGGGTTCAACACATTTCACTCTATGTGTAAAGTGTAGAATCACGGCGCTGACCTCTTAGTCTGGTTTCCCACCTAGTAGAGAGAGAATGTTTCAGGGTCCGTGCTAAGCAGTTTTTCAGATTCTGCTTGGAGATATTGTTTGTTATTCCGTAATGTAGCATATTCCATTTTAATAGGAAGTTCTGCTTGTATGAAGTTGAAAGTTTCCTCTCTCTTCTCCTCACTTTGGCCCTTTTCTGCCTTTTGGAGTCATGTGGAGTACATTTAGTCTTTCTGAGCCATAATCTTGCAGCTCTTTCAGATTCATTTTTCTCTTGGCTATTTATTTTTTTATTTTTAAATGTTTTTTAGGTATGCACCCATGGCATATGGAAGTTCCCAGGCTAGGGGTAGAATCAGAGCTACAGCTGCCGGCCTGCACCACAGCCACAGCAAAGCCATATCTGAGCTGCGTCTGTGACTTACACCACAGCTCATGGCAATGCCAGATCCTTAACCCATTGAGTGAGGCCAGGGATCGAACCCACATCCTCATGGATACTAACCAGCTTCATTACTGCTGAGCCACAGTGGGAACGTCCATCCTATTTTTTTTTTAATAATATAAAGAGAGCTTATAGGTGATCATTATTGGAGGAAACTCTGTCTCCCCAATTTCATGACAGTTGTTGGACATGCAGTTCATTTTTAGAAGTTTCTCATGAATTATGGCTTGGGCTCAATATAAACAGTATATCATGAAAGTGAATTTTTAAAATAGCACTCTTAAACATTCAACTTTAAAAATAGAGTCAAATTATTTTGGAAGCATAGGCCTTTAAACGTTTTTGGGTTGTACTCTAAACATTCTAAAAGATGGAGCAAATGGGAGCATGATGACAATAACTGTGGAGTGTCCTTAAATAGTGCATGGCTCTGAATAGTCAGTTAAACTGTAAGAGAACAATGATTTTGTAGATCAGAATTAAGATTCTAATGCACACTTGACCTAGTAAATGAACTCTTAAGAAGGGATGTCTCATTGTTCTCCCTTGTATTACTGTGTTTTTAGTGTGGTAAGTCCAAGCCAAGAATATTAAAGTGTTGGCTTTTTAAAGGAAATTTGGAGGCTTAAAACAAAATTATTTTATCAGTGATTCTTTGCTAGCATTAGCCATTTACATTTCTGGGTTAGTGTTTTCCTTTAGCCAAATAACTTAGATTTGTCTTAGAGCAGGTGTATATTGTTCTATTTCCTGGTTTTTCTACTTTAAATCAGATCTCTTTTGATCACTAAAATTTGTTCATTCTTAACCTTTATTTTCATTTGTGTTAGCATGGATAAAATTGATCAACACTGAATTGCTATCATCTTTATAAGAAATACAGCAAACTTATTCACTTACCTAGGTGATGATAACCGTTTTCAAGAAAAGTTCGCTAACAATTCACATTTTCCCAACAACCATAACGTATAATACATCTGGTGGGTAAAAGTCTGGGGAAAAGGAAATTTGGCATTTTTAAGAAGCACATGCTTCTTACCAGGTAGGGAGGAGAAACTGAGTGGATTTTAAATGAGTTACCCGAGCCTGTGAAAATGGAGGGAAGTGACCCAAGTCTTAGGAAGATTGTTCTGCACTCTCTCTTCCATTTTCCATACATCTTAACGCTGATGTGGAAAGACTGATGGATCCTGAGTTGGCAGAACCATTAGTCTTAACAGGACGGTGAATTGAGGATGCAAGTGTGGAAGGACAGAGAGGAGGGCTAACATGGAACCAGGTGGAAGAGAGGTGTGCAGCCGCTGATGGTAAGACCAGAAGAACGACTTGTCACATGCAATTCTGACTGAAACCCATCACCGTGGCTTTGTTAATGTTCTTACCCAGTGCAATTTCTTTTCCAGCGACTGTTCCAGGAATAACGTGCCAGACGGAGTGAAAGCATTACTGGGTCGAGTGATACCGTATTACTAGTCCCATCTGCTCACTGCCCCTGGGGCTTTACAGCTGCAGGATTAAAGACTAATCCTGAGTGACAGACGCAGAAGGGGCAATCCCCATACATAGTAGGTGCTCAGTAAATGCCATTGGATTTGAGTGAAGACATTAGTGATTGATGGGGCAGCTTTTGCAATAAGAAACATGAATTAAAACATGAACATGTCTTAGAACAGTTTCTACCTACAGTTCCAAAGGAAACATTTTGGTCCTTCCCACCTTTCTTTCTTCTTTTTAAACAGATGCTTTCTGAACACCTGCTAAGTACTTCATTTTAGGGACTATGGGTGGAAAAACAGTCACAGAAACCCCTGTTTTTTATGAAGTTGAGGCTGTGTACCTATATTTTTGCCCTCTAACACATGCTTTAAAAAAAATCATCTCAGATCCTCCCAAACTATTGCCAGGTTTGAAGAAAACAAAACAATGCTTTCATTTATTTTTATGCTGGAGTACGTTAAGCAGAAAATTGTGATCAGTTTCACAATTTAAATACAACAAATGCTTGAAAGAGTTCTGTGTCCCTCTGAAACTAAAGCGGATACTGTGGGTCAGTATTTTCCTCTTTGCTGAAAGTCAGGTTTCTCCCTGTTCCTTGAAGGCACTTCCATGTTTATGAAGGATCTTTTTTCAGTGCCATCCAGGAATAAATACTTTCCATTCAGTAAAAAGCTTCAACAATGCATTTTTGAGTCGACTCAGATGGATCGAGGGGACTACCTGTACTTAATATTTGTTAGCAACACACATTCCAGTTAAAAAGCTGTTTTCCCGACCTATTTCTCTCCTCCTGTTGTCTGTCTTATTCTCAAAGATTTTTTTTCCTGCTTTCACAAATCAATTTCCTTTTTCAAGCTGCTTCTCCCCTCCTCCCCCCAATCTGTCTGTTCATCTCTATGGCACCTATCACCATAGCACCCATTTAATAGTATCTGTGCTAATTATCCTATCTTTAAGACACAGTGGCTTGGTTTGTTAGAATAGAATTTATACTGCATTTCCAATTATGGGCATTTATAGGTAATTGCTTAATTTTGATGTGATAAAAACATGGTTTGCAATATTTTTAGAAATAGTAATTAGAAATGCATCTCATAAAATCATTACTTTTAAAACATCAATAACCCTTAATAAAGAAGCAGAATACATTTAATTAGAAAAAGTTAATAAAAACTTTCAATTGCCTTAATGGTAAGTAACACTAAAGGAAACTGTGGGTATTGTTAATTTTTTCTTAAGGTTGAGTCAGAGCCCTGTGTACTGAAATGTGAACTCATGAATTTTCTTTTTCCGGATCCTTGGCCATTGTGTTATTATCGTGGTGGTTGACCTGGATTGTTTTTCTGAGTAG
Organism: Catagonus wagneri; assembly: GCA_004024745.2. Lineage (NCBI taxonomy): Eukaryota > Metazoa > Chordata > Mammalia > Artiodactyla > Tayassuidae > Catagonus > Catagonus wagneri. The sequence goes on from PVHT020000059.1 coordinate 8,127,119, forward strand.
AAAGCACCCTCAACAGATAAAAATCAGTGCTTATCTTGGCTTTGCAGTAAAGATCCCAAAATAGCACAAAAGTTTTTAAGGAGTGAACAAATCTGTAGAAATCAGAAAGGAAATATGTATATATTTTTAGAAATCTCATTTGAATTCGGATTGTTTTTTGACCTCTATTATATATTTAAGTAGGCTTTCGTTTTCTGTTTTAAGCCTCCATCATTGCTGTGATTTTTAAGCAACAAAGCAAAACAAAACAAATGAAAAAAACCCAAACTGTATCCCCAGACATATTTAAAAGCATTTCTTCTGCAGTGAGAATCAGAAGGAGAATATAACCAACATTGATTTTCTAGGTTTGAATAGAAGACTTGGATGATTTTGGCCATGTTTCCATGGATTTCATTAAAGAGATATTCCAGCTCCATGTTACTCATTATGATTTACTTATTAAATTTAATTAAATGTTATTCTAATGTTCATCTAAAACGTTAGGTCTCTACTGACTATTGGTGATTTGGTATTCATTGCAAACTTAGAGCATTGGGTACCACATAGAAAAGAAGCCTGTGTCCTTGCTGACACATGTGGAGTGATGTGGGAGCGTGGCCACGCATGTGACTGGTGCAAGGGTGGGCGCCCAAGAAGGTCAGAAATAAGGTGGAAAGGTACCAGGAAGCAAGATCAGAACTATGCGTATAGTTGAGAGTCTTGCTTAAATGCCAGGGGTTTTGCTCTGTCCTTTTTCAGTCCCCGGAACAACTTGGCATAGTAGTGTCCCAGGTGTCACCAAGCTGAAATCGTCCTGGCCCCCGTGCACAAGTGGCCCCCGTGTACCAGTGGCCTCTTTCGTTTCTATTGCTTCATCTTCTGTATATTCAGCTTCCACTTTGGGGGTTTCCACCGCAGCAAAATCACTGCTGTAGATTTATCTCCTTGACCACAGCTTGGCCACCATTTCCTTCTTTGTGCCCTTTAGGTGTTCGCTCTTCTCAAACAGTCAAAACATTAAAAAAATTAGATGTCTCTTACTTTACAGAGATCCCATTTGGAGCCCTAGTTTTGTTGTGTTGTAGTAGTAATAGACCAGTGGGGACTCGGGGGTTGGCCATATAAGATGCATATCTAAATCCTTCAGATATGGAAACAAAGGAACAAAATTTTAAACAGCACTCCTGGACATACATAAGAGATTCCTTTGAAAATCTCATCTCTTTCTCTTTATTGCCTTTTCCCTCTTTCCCTCCCCCCAACTTCTGCTGTCTCTCAACCTAACACGTTGTAATAGAGTTTTCTTAGCTCCTTGGCTAAGAATTTAGCTCTATTGATTTGTCACATTGCACCTGCTGAAGTCCCAACAGAAAAAACTGGGCACATGAGATAGAAGTCAGTCTGATAAAACTCAGCCTCACAAACTATGCAGCTGCCGTGTGCCTATAGAACGCTATCAGAATCTTCGTCACTGACTGCTTCGGTATTCTTGTTTTACATGTTGGCTCTCCTCACTGGGCTTGCATTTTGCATGATGGGAAGTAGGAAAGTACATTTCAGGATGGTCATTTCATCCTGCAAAAGCAGACACTTGACTCATATGGCTATGTGATTGCATCTGTAATTTATGTTCACGTAAAGTGTGACATTTTACAAATTATTGCCTCTGGAGCAGAGCTGACCCAGGTACAACCTCTGTGGTGAAAAAAATTGATGCCAAAGAGTCACTTTATGCAGGTGGTTCCATCCCTAGGGACTGTTGAGGCCAAAGAGGACCCAGCCATCTTTAGGGGCAAAAGCAAAAAGGAAGAATGGTATTAGCAGATTAGCAGACTTTTTCTTTTTCTTTTCTTTTCTTTTTTCTAAATCTGAAGAGCTTTACTTCTTCCTCAGATCTCTAATTCTTTTTTTTTTTTTTTTTAATGGCTACAATGTTCGCAGTGCCAAGATAGAGCTATGTGTGTGTGAACTTTGGAGAAATTTAGGTGGATGAACTTGTCAAAAAAGCTGTTTATGTAGAAAAGCAAATGTCACTTCATGTTAGGAATTTCTACCTATTTTAAAAATTTATACAGTTACTCAAAACATGTGTATTAAGTGTCTGCAAAGTTTAGGAGCTGGGGATATGGCAATTTCCTTGCTGTCATGGAACTTCATTCTAGTGAAGGAAGACAGATTTTTTAATAAAAGGTAAATAGCTCATAAATCACATGGTGCTGGATGCTATGTAAACAGTCATGCAAGGAGAGAGAATGCTGGGTTTCTATTTTCTGCAGGGTGGTCATAGATGGTCTCCGATAAGGGGATATTTGAGCAGACCTGATGGAAGCGAAGGGGAGAGCCGTGATGTTTGGAGGAAGAGCAAGTATTAAGGATGAGAGGTAGAAGCACATTGGTGTGTTGGAAAAAGTGACAAGATCCATGAATGGAGAGTGTACAGGGCAAAGGAGGTGGGAGTTGGAGGAAGCAGGAGTCATGAAAGATCTTTTAGAAGATTTTAAGAATTTTGACTCTTACTGAGTGAGAGGAAAAGAGGGATGGTATCTGACTTACGTTTTAGAAGTTTTCTCTGATCGATTAGATGGATGTAGGAGGCAGGGAGACATCAGGTGTTAATGGCAGTAACCCAGGGGAGAAACACTGGGCTTTGTGCCCTGGTAGTGACAATGGAGGAGACTGGAAGAGGTCAGGTTCTGAATATATTTTGAAGGTGGAGGCACCAGGATTTACCTTTGGGGATGTCAGTCATAGAAAATACAAGGAGACAAATACCACTTTTTTTGGTTTGTTTTTTGGTCTGAGGAATCAGTCATTGAGTAGTAATTTATTAAAATGGGGGAGAGTGAAGGAGGTACAGGTTCTCTGGGGAGACTCAGGCATTTGGTGTGGGACTGGTTAGGTTTGAGAAGTCTACCGGAGATTGAAGATATGTGAAGAAGGCAGGTGCATAGATGAATCTGGAGATCAGGGCCAAGTCCGGGTTGGAGGCATGAGCACAGAGAAGGTATTTAAAGCTGTGAGACAGGTTGAGATCAACTTGGTGTACAGGGAGGTAAAGAGATACAGTGACTGAGCCCTGAGCCACCCCAAGGTTGGGGACATGAGAAACCAGCTCTAGATGCTACCGAGGATTTGCCAGTGTCTTAGTTCCCTACAGCTGCTGTAACAAAGTACCAGCACCAGAAGTTTACTGCCTCTCCCTTCTGGAGGCTAGAAGTCTGAATCCGGGTGCTAGCAGGGCCTCTGGGGGGGGGGGCGCTCCTGCTTAGCCTCTTCTAGCTTCTGGTGTTTGCTGGCAACCCATGGTATTCTGTGGCTTGGAGATGCTTCACTCCTGTCACGTAGTTATCTTCTCCCTCTGTGTCTTCACTTTATCTTCCCTCTGTTCCTGTGTGTGTCCAAATGTCCTCATTTCGACCTCATTATGACCTAATGACCTCTTCTTTACCTGGTTATATACGGGAAATCTGCAAAGACCCTATTTCCAAATACGGATCGTTCTCAGATACTGTGGGGTCCAGACTTCAACGTATCTTTTTTGGGGAACACAGTTCAGTTCATAACAGCCAGCAGAGGAATAGAAGAACCTGGAGGGTGTGGCATTCTGGAAGCCAAGTGAAGGATGTGCTTCAGACAGGAAGGACAGATAAACTGAGTCAGATGCTGCTGATGGAGAAACAGGACGGGACTGAGGACTGACCATTGGCTTGACCTGGGCGGGAGTCATTGGTGCCCTTCAGTGAAGTGGTGAGGGTGCAAACTGGATTGAAGTTCAAGAGAGAATGGCAACAGAGGAGTTGGAGAAAGAAGTGCAGACAGTTTTTGAAGCGTTTTGCCTGTAAGGCAAGAGAAAAATGGGATGGTGGCAGTGTGGAAACCAGAGTTTAAAGAGATGATTTTTAAAACAATGGGAAGGATAGCGACATGCTTATATATCACTGTGGATGAAGCAATAGAGAGGGAAGTGTTACAAAGAAAGGGGGACAACTTCGAGTTGGCAAGAGGGTGTGGAAGCTAAGAGCCATGCTGGAGATGGCTGTGTTGACAAGCCCGCCAGGTGATCCTGCTGCATGCCCAAGTCGGAGCGCCATTGTTCCAGAGGATCTTTAGGGCTTTCTAAAGTTCTGTCTTGTGGTGTACTTTACCTCATCAGCTGAATATGAAATTCCCCTTTTGTTTGGAATAATGATGTGCACGAGGAATGAGTTCAGATGGAATATGACCGCAGAGTTGTTCAGGGAGCTGGGCTGTAGGGATGGTAGCTCTCTGTCTGTGCTCTAATCTGAGGGGCTTAATAAGCTATACTGTCTGTTTAAACTACCGTTTCTGCCATTTAGGGGCGACTCTTCAGCATTGCCTGGGAGATTGGCTGCGTCTCCAGCTGCTATTTTTAGATGACCCTGCCTCAGACTCCAGTAGAGTGAAGAGTATGTCACGGGGACTTCAACAATTTGTATTTGGCAGGACTCAAATGCCGTATGACAAATTAATGTCCTAATACCCAAATGCTGCTCTATCAAATATTTCTATATTGAGTTGACATAAAATGTGACCTAGTATTTCCATTAAAACTCTTCCAAAGAAAACCCATTTGGATTGTTAGATTAGTGTACAGTTTTATTTTGTTCACTCAAAATTGTAGCTGAAGGTTGGTGTTATCACCTTAACGTGAGTGTTCTTTGACTCACTTTTATTCTAAAATATACAGTTTCCAATAAGAGAACCCTACCTTCTCAAGTCAGTCAGAATTCACTTTCATTTTCCTGGTGTTAGAGGACTGAAAAAAGTTGAGACGAGGGAGAGTTTTAATCAAAGCAGCAATTGACTTCGGTTTTATTTTTTTTAATTTAAAAAAAATTGACTTCAGTTTTAGTAAAATCACTTGGTGTGAACAGATGCTTGGCCGGCACAAAGAATACGCTTTACTACCTGTTGAAATTAGTTTGAGAATATTGACTGCGCATTATTTGGTAGAAAACATGAGGTTGTTAAGGCTCTATTTTCTGCACTCTCTGAGACTCACATTTACCAAGAGGACATTTATCCCCCTTTCCCATTTGAAGTAAGTCAGAAAGAATTTGAGTCACCTTTTAGTACTAGCAAGTATTTCTCTCGTTTGTCTGGATGTGTCTAAGGAAATTTGGAATGAGGCTTACCTTTTAGTACCCTGGGATTTTGTTTTCTGCTTGTGTCAAACGTTAACTTTGTGACTCTGGAGCATTCTTCTACATCCCACAGATGAGTGTTTCTCTGTGCCCATCACGGGAGACACAAAACTTAAAGGTGCAGGGTCTGGTGGGGTTGACATTCCAGCAGACGGCATTTGTAATGCATCCAGTGCAATAAGAGTGACAGTAGATGCAGGCGCAGGTGCTCTGGAGCTTACCCTTGACTGCTGGGTGCGTGGTCAGTGGGAAGCATAGGGGGGTGGGTGTTGTGACAGTGGAGCGTTTCCAATAGACGATCTTCTTAATAACATAATATTTCACCTTTTTATATTTAGCTGCTTTTACAGCCATCTGTTTTATCCTCATGGACACCCTATTATATAGGCAGACTGGGGGAGAAAATCAAGGCTTAGAACCTTTGACCTACCCGAGTTCAGATGCCTATAGCTCCTATACTTACTGATTGTGACCTACACACAGTTGGTAAGTGTAGGAGCTAAACCTAAAACCCAGGGCATCTGAGTCCTGGTCCAAATGTTTTACGTCCATAAGTAAGGAAATCTTTGGTTCTGAAATGAACCAAATCGGATCTAGAACAATGGACACTTTGGCAATCACTTAAAGAGTGTTTGAACTATATCTAAGTTTCCTTGAAATTGTTAAGTCTTTAGATGCAACTCTGGTATTATAATAGCTTTGTGAAGTTTTGAGGAAGTTTAGTTTGAGGTTTTTGACTGGGCTAATTTTGTGTTTAATGTTCCATTTGATAAGCATGCCAAAAATAATGTTGGTTCTTTTGGAAGAAGTTAGTTTTAAGATGCATTATATAACTCAATGCATGCTTTGTTGTTTCTGAAGTTTTGGGCTTGTAGTTTCTCAAATGTGATGTTTTATTGTAGATAGCTTTCCCCCTTCTTTTTCCCATGCTCTTTCCTCATAATTAATTAATTAATTAGTTTACTTGGGCCACACCCATGGCAGATGGAAATTCCTGGACCAGGGATCAAACCCACGTCACAGCAGCGACCCAAGCCGCATCAGTGACCACTCTGGATCCTTAACCCGCTGAGCCACAGAGGAACTCCTCATTCCCCATGTTTTAAAGACTCAGTCTTTATAAGTGATTGAAGCCATTTTGTGTGTGTTTGAAATTATTTTTGTTGGATTACTTTAAAACTTCCCATGAAACTTTATCTGATAAAATTGTTGAATGCCATGTTTAGCTGAAGCACCTTCCAAAAATCTAGAAGAGCAGGGATGGATCATATGTGTGTGTGTTCTGGAGCAGAGAGAATGTGTTGCTGTCGGATCACAGGCAGCATGGAAGGAGCTGAGCGTAACATATTTGAACTCACCCTGGCTCTTGACCAGAATGGGAAGAGCAGATGGCTCGTGGCACCACTAGCCAGGTTCTGTAGCCTCTAGGATGAATGTTACTCATTTTGATAGTAGCTGTTTTTAGTCATATTTCTGAGAAAACACACAAAACTGATTGCAGTTGACTGTAAAAATGTCCTGAAGTTTGTCCCATTTTTAGTGAATTGATGTATCTTCCAGTAAAAATAGATTTAAAGTTAGAACTTTCCTCTCTGGTCATGGAGTAAGCTGACGTTCAGGACTATCTGATTGAAGAAATTGGGAGAAGCGAAATCGGTCCAGTTTTTTTTGTTTTTTTTTTTGTGTTTTAGGGCCGTACCCCCCAGCATATGGAGGTTCCCAGGCTAGGGGTCTAATCGGAGCTGTAGCTGCCAGCCTACACCACAGCCACAGCAACGCGGGATCTGAGCCACGTCTGCAACCTACACCACAGCTCACGGCAGCGCCGGATCCTTAACCCACTGAGCAAGGCCAGGGATCGAACCCGCAACCTCATGGTTCCTAGTCGGATTTGTTAACCACTGAGCTACGACGGGAACTCCGAAGTCAGTCTAGTTTTAAACATTCTTTTCGTGTTATTACGAATGAATTAGCAGTACAGGCATTTCTGACAGAATCTTACTGGGAACTTGGGACTTGGGGAGTTCATAGGCTGTTGGAGTTAGCCAGGCTCCTAACAGATCACAGACTTGGGAACCAGTTCAGAGTAACCTGTATCTCTGGCTATAAGTGCAGAGTTAAGGCAAGGTTTCATGGAGTTCCCGTCGTGGCTCAGTGGTAACAAATCTGACTAGTATCCATGAGGATGCAGGTTTGATCCCTGGCCTCCCTCAGTGGGTTCAGGATCCGGCATTGCCATGAGCTGTGGTGTAGGTGGCAGACGCGGCTCGCATCTGGCGTTGCTGTGGCTGTGATGTAGGCCAGTGTTTACAGCCTGGGAACCTTCATATGCTGTGGGTGTGGCCCTTAAAAAAAAAAAGAAAGAAAAAGACAAGGATCCAAATTGGACTATTTGACCTTTCTTGGATGTGCCTGGTATCCCTCTGCTGCCCTCTTTTGAAGTGTTTCCTTCTCTACCTGAGATGCCCATGGCTACTTACCCAAAGCGTTGCCCAGTCTTAGAGCAAGAGTCAAATAGTAACCCTCTTCAAAAAATTATACTCCCAACCAGGTGTCATCTTGCTTTTCTCTGAAACTCCGTATAGTTTTTGTGCTTTTCTAAATGAAATTAATTATGTGAAAGGCCCTAGCATGGGCCTGGCACATAGACACTCAGAGAATGTCAGCTTTCCACCTCTCATTTTACTTTTCCTTATTTTGTGGTTATTTGTGTATATAACTGTTTGGCTTCTAGCAGTTCAGAAAGTTGATCTTTTCTACTTGTTTTAACAATACTTTATTCTAGAAAATATACTCTACATGCAAAAACCACACATTTTAAAGAATCATAAAATTAGCATCTGCATACGTGCTGGGGAGCTTAAGAGAGAGGAGAGGTGGCCAGCAATGTATGGAGCACTCTGTCTTGGTCCATTTGGCTGCTTTCCCAGAAATATATCCCGGACGGGACTTAGACAACAGACATTGATTTCTCACAGTTCAGAAGCTGGGAAGTCCAAGAGCTGGGAACCGGCAGCTTGGGGGCCTGGTGAGGCCCACTTCTGGTTCACAGCTGTCTTCTCGCTGTGGCCGCACTGGCGGAAGGGCTGAGGGATCTCTCTGGGGCTTGAGTAAGGGCAATGAGCCCGTTTCTCGGGACTCCTGACCTCAGCACCTCCCAGCGACCCCGCCTCCTACCACCATCGTGTTGGGTTAGGATTTCAGCATGTGAATCTTGGGGGGACCTAAACATTCAGTCCCTAACACGCTCCTTAAGCACATTCTTCTCGCTCCGGGAATAACCGCTGTTCTAATTTTGCATTTATAATTCCTTTGCTTTCTTCTGTAGTTAATCTGCATGTGGATGATTCCTTAATATATTTCCTGATTTTCTATCTTCTGGATCTTTATACTGATGGAGTAAAACTATGTGTATTTTTCTGATTTGCTTTACCTCACTCAATATTATACTCATGCTGCTATGATTCTATGATTCTCACTGTTGTGTAGTATTCCAGGGTAAAGCATCCAGTTTTTTGATATGACAGTGCTAGTGTAAATGTGTAAGAATTCCGAGTCTTGAGAATACACCTAGGAACGGAACTTCTGCGTCTATGGCCATTTCCAGCATTTCTGAGTGTGATGCCGTTTTGTTTTCCAAAGTGGTTGTACTAACTTACTCTTCCACCAGCAGCATATGTTTGTTTCTGTTGCTCTAGACTTTTACCCTGTGGATTTTAAAGTGCTTGGAGGACAGTCACTGTGGCCCTGTTTGCACACCTAGGGTTTTTTTTTTTTTTTTGGCCATGCCCGTGGCATATGAAAGTTCTCAGGCATTTAGGGATTAAACCCACATCACAGCGGTGACAACACCAAATCCTTAACCACTCAGCCACCAGGGAACTCCTGCATATGTAGTTTTTCACATTATCACAAATTTCACAAATTTGGGAAATATTTGATTCAAGAATTGAGTAAATTTCCCCTTCCTCTCTGAACTATTCTATGCTAGTTTTTATGAAGAAAAGGGAGTACTGGGGAGTTCCCATTGTGGTGCAGTGGAAACGAATCCGACTAGTATCCATGAGGATGTGGGTTTGATCCCTGGCCTCACTAAGTGGATCAGGGATCCAGTGTTGCCATGAGCTGTGGTGTGCATTGCAGACATGGCTCAGATCCCACGTTGCTGTGGCTGTGGTGTAGGTCAGCAACTATAGCTCCAATTTGACCCCTAGCCTGGGAACCTCCATATGCCACAGGTGGGGACCTAAAAAGACAAAAAAAAAGGGAATACTGTTTAAGAGAAGTTCCAAGCTGGAATCAGGGATTCCGGCGTGAGCTCTGGCTCCACCACTCACAGCTCCATTTTTATTTTTATCTATTTATTTATTTATTTATTTTCCATTATAGCTGGTTTACAGATTTCTGTCAATTTTCCAACTGCACAGCGTGGTGATCCGGTTACACATACGTATATGGATTCATCACAAGTTTCATTTTTAAATTAAATTTATTTAAAGATTTTCATTTTTTATTATAGTTGATTTACAGTGTTCTGTCAATTTCTGCTATATAGCAAAGTGACCCAGTCATTCATATATATATATATATATATATATATATATATATATATATATATATATACTCATTCTTTCTCTCAGATTATCCTCCATCCTGTTCCATCACAGGTGACTAGATATAGTACCCTGTGCTATACAGCAGCTCACCAGCTTCATGATGGCAAAATGTTCTCTACTGTGAAGAACAGATAGTCATCCTTACATCATGATGCTGAGATGTCTTACATAGTGTCTAGCCCAAGTCAGAGCTCCGTGAATGCAAGTTGCTCTGTGCTTCCTATCTAACTTGGCATCAGTGCTAATGCAGGACGTTTTGAACATGGTTCATTTGTCTGCATTGTGATGAATCACCCAGAGACAACTAAGCCTCAGGACAAACAAAGCATTTGCCTGTGTAGCCCCAGGGCAGCCTGTAGTAAAGCCACTCAGGCTGATTCTAATGTGTGTGTCACCATGGTGCATCTCCTTTGAGTCCTTTGGGGTAGTTTCTTTTCATTCTACAGGACCCCCTGAACTCTTATAGGAATCGTGGCTACTTTGGGCTAATTTGGTTGGATCATTTGGACTGTAGGCTTGTCATAGAGGCAGCAGTTGTGTGAATTGCAGTTTATTTAAACTTACCATGTGCCAGAGCTGATTGAAGCACTTTATAAATATTAATTCGTATCATCCTCCTAACAACTCTGTGAAGTACTTACTGAAGGGAAGGGAGACACAGAGAGGTTAAATAACACACCCAAGTGACAGAGCTGGTGGACGGAAAAGCCAGGATGCAGTTGGATGGACGGTGGTTGCCTTAAGCTAGTGAAGCAGGTGAGAGGATTTTCATATATGTCACATGACCATTGTGTTCCGGAACCTTTGTGTGTCAGTACAGCATTGACGCCAAAGTTAAAAGTTGTCACTTTAACACCAGAGCCTCCCCCGTTCCAGCACTGCTTCCTTTTGGTGTGTGAATTAGCAGATTTAGAAAATTATTGGTAGCTGAACATCGCCCATTTTATAATGACTATTGAGGTCTCAGAGGATTCTTACCAGTCCTCGAAATGGTAAATATTTTTCCTGAAATTATGGATTTTAAAAGATTTGCTTGGGCTCTTTTCCGTTTTCTTAGTCTTAGCTCAAGATTATAAATTGTTATGGTGCTTCTGATGAAGTTAATAAAGTCCATGATTGGAAGACTTATTAATAGCAGAAGCTTAAAAACCCTCTCACTACCAATGACTTCTCCAGGTAGAGTGAACTATATTGAATTTGAAATTAGCCCAGTACATTTTCTGCTTCAGTGTAGAAGTCTGTCTCCTTTAAAATAAGTGAAACTTCATTAGTTTGTAGTTTCAACTCAGAAGTAAGAGTTCTTTAAAAACATCTTTGTTTATAATTTGAGCACTAACATACCTAAGTGTCTTTGTGTTTATATGGCACTCATCTTGCAGTGTCTAGGTAATTAACTCACTTAAGTATCATGACATTGAAACATTTGACCATTTTTTTTGAAACCATAACTGTATTGTATGCCTTGGAGTAAATGTTAAGTCATATATTTCTTTTAATCCTGAGTTTCAATAAAGTGTAATTAATTTGAATGACCTTAATAGGAATTGCAGGCAGAGTCTGGCATCCTCACAGTTTTTCAAAATTCTTAGAACATTTTTGAAAACTCCGTTTATTCTGTAGTCCTTTCCTTCTTCTATATCCAGAAGAATTTGAATAAAAAATGTGAATTGAAAAGGACTTTTAAAAAGTCTTTG